>APFE030974398.1:74411-103815 GCA_000404065.3 Pinus taeda | reverse complement strand
AAAGAATTAACCTATATATATGTATATTTAAAAAGTTACAAATGTCTCTCTAAAGTGAGTTGTTGGCACCAAGCCAACCCACATGTATACTCAAGAGTTCACAAGGCTGAAAATCATTGAGCATAAAAATATTCAAGACATTAACCTAGTTGGAGAAGATAACAACCATTATACCCAACAACCCTATATAAATCCAATTGACAAAATTTAATCTCCTTAATATCCAATAAAACTATATTTAAAATAGATTTCAAATATTATCACTCAATTATAATACTTTTATTATTATTTTTTAAATTTATAACATAATTTCCTATATTATATCATTTTAATTAAATTATATTGAATGAAAAAATTTGACATATAAAGTGAGCATAAGTCAACAATAAATACACTGCCTTTGCACATCAATTAGTCATTTTATTTGTTGACACTGTTATTTTATTCTTTCTCACTTTGTTAGACTACTTATAGAGAGCAACATCAGCAAAGCCAAGTTCTTAACGAGAAATACAGACCAACAAATACACTTTTATTTAGTCCTAATATAAAAATTATGAGAATCTATTTCACTGAATTGGCACACATGCCCCAAAAATGGCTTGAACCAATGATTAGTATCCACAAGCATATGTGAAGGGTCTTATAGGCTCATAATCCTACCAATCAATTTGTCCTGTTAAAGTTGTTAACAAAACAGAACCATCGCAAGCTAACAAACCATCCAAGCCATCGAAACTTCTGAGATGGTGGTAGAACTTTCATTATTAAAAAAAAATCACTATGTATAAAGTGGTTGGATTCAAATAATAATTTTCTATGATGGATGATGCATGATATCACTCACTCTATTTTACAAGTCAAGGCAAGTCACAACTTCATCTTCTTCTCCGAAAGACACACCCATATCCTCTTTTTCTATTTATAAATAGTTGCCTCGCCACTCACAAAACCCATAAGCATTGCATTTATGCTCCCTCTTGCGAAACATTGGCCCGCGCCTCTTTCTGTTTTCCAATGTTGTGGGAAGGTTGCATTCCACTTTCTATCTCTACAACCATGTCCATGCCATCCCTTGGTTTTGCTTTTTCTTTTCTGAAGTTGTTGCTCCTCCTCATTTTTTGCTTCACCCCCACCCACTTATTTCCCGATGATCGACAATCACTAGTAGCATTCAAGAATCTGATTACCAATGATCCACATCATTCCATGGTAGATTAGAGTCCCACCAACCCCTTGTGCAACTGGACTGGTGTTACCTATAGTCGTCATCATCCAAACGGAGTGGTGTCCCTCGACCTCACTAAGATGGATCTGTGCGGTTCTATTTCTCCTTCACTCGGCAATCTGTCCTTTCTGTACTCACTTCTCTTGCCACCCAATTCATTCCATGGTCATATCCCACCTCGATTGGGACGCCTCATTCGTCTGAGGGAGCTCCAATTAACATATAATGAATTGGAGGGAAATATCCCAAGTCAACTTGGCAGTTGCATAAATTTGAGTATCTTGATGCTCTCCAACAACAAACTCACTGGAAATATCCCCTTTAATAATAAAAGTTTCGCCACCATCTCACCTGCCAAGCTAGAGAGGTTCTACTGCCTTACCTCCCGCAAGTGTGGCCTAAACCCCCATCGCACGGCCGAAAAAGCTTAACATTTGCCTTCTCATGAGAAATAATAGGAGGACGGATATTGGAATCGGTCAATGGGGTGACATTATCGAGATTCGCGTCAGAGGACGATGAATCTTACAGTATCACCTACATGAACCTCACAATCAAATGGCTGTCGGCATAAAAAAGTGTGGTCACCATAGACTATTTTTAGTCTCATGGACATTAAAATTTCATTCATTCATTCATTCATATAACTTAATATTATATTTTATTACAATTTAATTAATTTTTTAATTCACTAATGGTTATGTTTCATTTAATTTATTTGTTTAATTCTTATATTTTGATTTTACTATTTTTAATTCAATTGTTTTATAACGAGGTGTTATTGTTGAAATAATTAAAATATAAAAAATTGATGAACTACTAAATTAGGGTTAGAGTTTAATATAATCCCTTTGTGTATGAAGACGGTAAATTATATATATATATATCTCACTCATCTACATAATTTTTTATTCAAATTGTTGTCTTTTTCAACCTATTTAGTCCTTCAAATTGTTGTATTGTTAAGGCACTCTTTGATGTGAAGGTCACCGGTTAGAAACTCTGTAGGAAAAAATTCAGTCGTGTTAAAGGTTGGTGTGGCTTAGTCTGAGTTTGATCCCCACGTGATTTTGACGGCTTAGAATTCCCCTAGGTCATGGTTTCTCAAGCTAAAGGTTAAGCATACAATCATTTTAGGACTCACGCAACTTAGCAAGAATTTTTTTTGAAAATCCTATTCCAAAATAGAGATGTCTATCAATGTAATTAGAATGGACTTTGTGGAATTTGCATTCGTGATGGTAATTGAAAGCATTTATTTTTTGAAATAGTGTTTATGTTAATAAATTCAATTAGGTTGGTGAAAGTTGTGGGTTGTTGTCATTATTTTGTTGTTTTATGTTTTTCAATAATACATTTGTATGTGTATTTATACTTATGCCTATATGTTGAAGGAAACTAACACACATAAGATAAACACTCCGAAATATAGAAACTAGACAGGGCGGAAAAGGCAGAGAGCCATCATGTGGTTTCTATATGTCATGTAATTCTCTCTTATTCAAATAACTCAATAATACATTTAAATACATGAGTAAGTGGTCTTAAGATAGTGCGTCTATCTTAGACTCACTTGGTTGAGACAATTTCTCAACTTACACATTAATTTAGGAGAGCTAGTTGAAGAGAATCTCTCATCCAAACTAGAATCCTTGGTTTGGGGAATTCTCATGGTTTTAAAAATTTAATCTAATAATTGGGTTTATTATTTATTTTTAAGAGAGTGAGGCTAACATTCTCCCCCTCAATGATAAATTCAAAGTGTACAAGGAACCATCTTCCAAGTTCTCAAGTTGATCCTCAAAAAAACATTTGCCTAAAAAACCGCCAAAGCTGGATGTTGAAAAAACTCAAATCTAAAGAGAACATGAATCAATTGCATGTCTGATTCATCTCTAAATGTTGCTTGACAACTCCATCATGTGCCAAGCCATAAAAGGATCCATCTGTCCTTTGCTTGAAAACAGCATCCCGTGTCCATTGACACAATTTGATGAACGCCCATTGGCGTATCCGCTGATGATGATCGCCCACTGGCTGATGACTTTGAAAAAAAACTCACTGTTGCTTTTGTTGTGTTTGAAAAACTGCTCACTATAGCTTTTGTTGTTGATGCCAACTGGCTGATTTGAAGATGCCCACTGGCTACTTCGTTGATGTTGTCGAGACTTTCAGTCTGACAATCACTTGTCAATTTCATTGACATTTTCCCCCCTTTGTCAGCTGAAAGGAGAGACAATCATCTACATTTGATATTTGAACTTCCCCCTTTCAGGTGTAAGAGAGTTTCACTATTGTACTCTCCCGTTCAACTACACGAGAGTACCATCGTCATTTGACTGTTGGCTGCAATATGTGTGAGTGAATCTGATTGTAAAACTTGTACAATCTTCTGGTTGTGGATGACCATTCCTAGGGATCAATCCATGAATAATTTATCTTCAATCTGGCTGACTGTCGTTGGTTGCAACATTTCTCTAATGTATGATTGGACTTGCCACAATGGCTACAAGGATGGAGATCAAAACACTAATCTTCCAGATGACCGGTTCTTTGACAATGAGAACATTCGGTTTGTCTGCAACTTGAGTTTGCATGCATTTTTGTTTGTCTGCACTTTCAGTTTGTGTGCATCGATGTCTGTCTGCAACTTGCAGAGAACTTGTTGAGGTGATATGTTCAAGTAATCTGGCACTGACGAACTGAATGGGCTTTGAATAATCAGGGATATGTAAGTTGTCTTCATCTTCGACATATCTTAAGCTGCGTCGATTTTGATTACTTTGGATTTCTTCCTGTGGCTTGATGATGGGTTTGGAAGAAAGTTGCACTGGAACAACTTCAACACTTGAAGCTAGTTGGTTGAATGAGTTTGAATGATTAGTTGTATCTGGAAAAGACTTGGAAGCAACACGCTTCTCTTGCAACTCAATTCTCTGTAGTTGCAATTCTAGTTGAAGGAACTCAATCGTTTCATATGCATGTTGAAGATGCACTCGAATGTCAGCAAGAGTGGTTTTGCTGATGTGCACCATCTCGTCGGTGGATGATAACATTAAATTGTGAAGAATTTGGGACAACTGAATGTGTGTCGCCATGTTGTCTTGCTTACTTGGAAGGCAGGCTCGCTTGGTGTAGAAGTTGTGCTTGAAAATTGTGCATTTGAGTTGATCACTGAAATGACATGCTCACTTGTACTATTTCCTGATTGTTGATGCTTTAAACACTTGCTTGAATTGTTGACTTGACGCTCGCTTGATGAGGATCATTTTGCTTGAAAGGAACTTTATAAATGTTGTAATGAACTTTACACAAGCTTGCTTGTTGTGCGTTGAACTGTCGCACTTGATTTGGTTACTTGACACACTCATTTGATCTTAGTGCGCTTGCTATAGACACATGCTTGTTTTGATGCTTACTTGAAGATTAGAAGTGACGCTCGTTTGATGATGATTGCTTGCTTGATTATTTTATGAACACGCTCACTTGCTTGATTGTTTTTACTTGAAATACTTGTTTGTTTGATTGTTTTTAATGACATGCTCGCTTGTTGGTGATTGTTGTACTTGCTTTAAACACCTGTTGTCCTGAACTCTTGGGTGATTACTGCGAGTGATGCACTGAATGTGCTGAAAAATGATGGGTGTTGAACACTGTCGAAAATGCACCCAAATGACAAATGATAAATTCAATGTTCAAGTAACAACTGACTTGACTTAATGATGCACTTTAACAAATCAAATGAGGGTGCCGTTCACAACCGAAAATTCACCCGGAAAATTTAGTTAAAACATTGCAAGTGATATAGAAAGTGTTCATAATGTTGATGTCGTTTGGACTTGAAATGCTTGAGTGTGTAGCATCCTTAACTTGATGGCATGAATTAGCTATTGTGAAATGTTGTTGTAGAATATTGCTTTTATCAAGTTTATGATGTGACGCTTTGTGTTTATGAACTTAAGTGATTATAAGAGTGTTGATTTCAGGAGCTTGATCGAGCATGCTTATACTTAAGCGTTTCTTATTCCCATTTAGTTTGTGTAAACATATGACAAAGAATTTATTGAACGCGACACAAACCATGCAAACACATTCATGACACAGTGTGTACCTATGATTCCCTTATTCAATTTCAGTCGGATCTAGGACACAAACACCACAAAAAATACGTCTTTATTAGATAGTGAATTACATCAACTTTCACCTTCCTTCATCATGAAATAAACATCTTTCCTATTTTTTTTTTAGTGATTGGTAGATGTTCTACAAGAAATCAGTGGAGAAGTTCCCTTGAGAAGATACACCACAACTCCAATATCACGGATTGATAGCTCTACGGTACTTTAACCAAGAGAAGACAATTCGATTAGTGTACGAGTAGATGAAGTATCTCCAGAGTGATCACCCAACTGGAGACACAGATTTTACTAGACTATATGAAACAATAAGATCAGAAGTCTGGCGTGTATTTCTAAAATTAGGTCCAACCTTGAACAGACCATTGCAAGAAAGATCCCTTCAGCAGCTACTTCCAATAGGCTCAGTAACTCATCTCAGTCTAAGGATACAGATACAGATGTTCTTTCTGCCATTAAGGAAGAATATGCTACTAAGCTTGACCAGGCAGAAATACGTGCAAGGAATCTGTGGGCACAATTGGCAGTGGAAGAGCAACGTTGTTAAGAACTTTCAAGAATTCTGAAGGAGTTACCTCCAGATACTCAATCGCCTCAAACTTGAAAAAATTTAGTGACTAGAGAACATAGTGCAGAGCGAAAGCAAATATCGAAGTGCCTGACAGAAGAAGCACAAAATTATTTTGAACAGTTTGTATCCATATCTACACTAGAAAACTCTGAGATGTCATCCTTGGATGAAGTGGAGAAACTGGTAATTGGAGCATTAATGGCAGAAGGCTAGAAAATATATCTAAGTTTAATCCAAAGAGCACTGAAAGTGAATTGTCTTTGTCAACAGGAAGTCCTCCACAGATAAAACAGAAGCATGAAATAAAAAATAATTTGTGAAGCGTTGAAAATATAAGTGAAGGAGGCCGCATGAAAAGTTCAATTATCAAACCTAGCTCGAGCTATCAGGATGATGAATATGTATTGCATGTTTGCATGTTTCCACAAACCCATAGTCTATTCCAGCAAAGGATTGGACTGGATCGAGCCTCGTCCTCAACAGGCAACTTCCTTATCTCAAGCGCAAAATTGCAACACTTCTGTGGAGCAGGGAATTCCAAGCATGGGGACAAGAACCTTTGGAGGATGGCAGCAATGCCATTCTAGTGTAGACTCTTTCTACAGGGCACCTCCTTTTGGTTTTACCAATCAATAAAAAACTTGATCTTACCTTAGCAGACTCATAAGGTAGTTTGCTCACGGTATTCAACAATGGCAGGGCCCAGGATTTTCCGTGTTGCGCTAATCACTATCATTGCTTTATATGTGTTTTCATACAAAGCAATTTGCAGCACCAACAACGAAAATAAGACCGAGACGAGTAATGCAACTACGAGGAATTATGAGAGCATTAGAGTCGATCTCATACGCAGAGACTCAAACCTTTCAAATGTCCAACAACTGCGCCAAGCTATTGAATGAAGCAACAACATGCTTTGCAGATTCCAACAATATTTCATCGCCAAAAATGCCCAGATTTCCCCCAATCCCCTTAGCACTGCAAACGGTGAATTTTCAATGTGGGTAAAAATAGGATCTCCAAATCCAGTAACGCTGCAATTAATATTAGACACGGGTAGCGATTTGATCTGGACCAAGTGCCAGCCTTCTTCACTATATAAACCCGAGCAGTCCTCGTCCTACACTAAAGCTTCTTGCGCTAGCAACATTTGTTTTGTCTTGGCCGGCCGTCTGTGATGCCCAAAAGAACTATGTATATCGCTATGGATATACAAAGACTTCTTTCAACTCCGAGATTGCTCTCTCTGCGAGCTTCTCTTGGTATCCTCTGACTTTTCGTGACTTATAAAAAGCACAACAAGGTCGATTCTTGATACTTAATCTTGCTTGGGTGGCTCAACATCTCAACTCTGTATCATAGTCAATTCCAAACACACCAAATATACAACCAAGGAGGAATACATTGTTGGCAGAGATCGATTACAATAAAGAAAAGAACACGCACAAAGACTTATTAACATAGTGGTTGGACTCCAAATGAACATAGAACTCTTCGAAGCGACTCGACTGATCATTGCTCTCTCGCTCCCAAGATAAAACCATTAGCTCTGATACCACATGTTGAAGAATCACACAACCATAAAACCACATGCACAGCAAATTAACTCATAGAACAATAATTTGGCGGAAAAGGCAGGGAGCTATCATGCGGTTTCTCATGCTCTTGTAATTCTCTCTTATTCAAATAATTTAATAATACATTTAAATACATGAGTAAGTGGTATTAAGATAGTGTGTCTATCTTAGGCTCACTTGGTTGAGACAATTTCTCAACTTACACACAAATTTATGAGAGCTAGTTGGAGAGAATCTCTCATCGAAACTAAAATCCTTGGTTTGAGGAATTCTCATGATTTTATTTATTTAATTTAATAATTGGATTTATTATTGATTTTTCAGAGAGTGAGGCTAACATATGTGCTTTTGTTTTGAAAGATGGTTGAAGTCGAGTCTAAGTCCAAAACAACTTTGGTAAATGCCCTTTGTTTGTGGTTTTCTATTTGAAGAAGCATTTCATTGCATACCAATACATCATTGTCTCAGTGTTAAACAAGATAGAATAGTTACCACTTACTCATGTTTTCTTTTATAAGCTAACTTTCTGTTTATTTCTAAAAGGAAAAACCATACAAAATGGTCAATGTTGTTGCCTTGCCACTAGGGAAACTAGACCAACAACATTAGAATAAGCACTTAATCTAAATTGTTTGAGATAAGTTCAATATCAAAATCAAAACATCATTAAAAGATGAGTACCCAAAAATACATATGATAACCTAAAAAAAGCTATAGGCCCTAATTTTTTAGGTATGCATGAGCTAAAAACATTAACAAAATAATAAAAACTAGTCAATTATGCCAAAGACTAACACACAATGGAAGGGTTGAGCCTCTAGTTGCATTAATCTTGGAGTGGCATTGAGTGACGATGGAATCCAAAAATCACATATTTTTATACCATCTTTTCACTACTTCTAACCTCTCTCCGCTTACCTAGACCTTGTATTAATCCACATTGTGCATGATTTAGACTTAATATGTTTGCATTGCATGTCTTTAGTGTTTTACATGAATTTGTGATTAAGCATTAGAAAAAATATCAGATTTCCATTTATCTTTGAGTTAATCTGCAAAGAAGATGTGCTAGACAGGTCATTGTGTAAGTTGTGCTATCACCCAAGGTGTATTTTGGTTCCACTTGTTGCAACACTCAATTATAGTTGTTACAAAACTCTTTTGCAGTTGCTTCAACACTCTTGTACAATTGTTGCAACACCAATGCTACAATATAATTGTTGCAACACAATTGTTGCAACACAATTGTTGCATCACAAAAGTTGCAACATTGAAATCATAAGCCAACATTGAAACCTTGGCCAACACCAAAACCATGAGATATAGAAACATTGAGCCATTAGAACTGTGAGACATCAAAGCATTGAGCCATTGGAACTGTGACCCATGATGTTACATAATTTTCACTACTCTATGTAACAATTATGGATCCATACAACAATAATGTTAAGATGTTACATATTTTTCACTACTCTATGTAACAATTATAGATCCATACAACAATAATGTTAATCCAAGAAAATCAAAGATACATAAATAATTTTGCAAATCCAAGCTTGACTAGTCAACCAAGAATCTTGGAATTTTTAGGCAAAAGATCTCACGGTTGTTTATTAATTGCTAATTGTTAACAAAAGATCTTGGACTTTTTCATTAAGTGCTAATTGTTATCAGGAATTATGGAAATTATTCATTATCTAGAAAATTTATGCAACCACTATGGATTTATTAAATCCATAAGCTGGTTTATTTAGATATTTGTTATTTATAATTTCCATTAAATTTATATATAGAAGAGAGAACTCTCTATGTTATTTAGGGAGTGTCGAGAAATCTATAAGGCAATAGATTAGATGATTTCTCTTTCTATGATAACTACTTGTGAATCATGTCTTTTTACTTTTTCTTACTTATTAGCTTCTTCACTTATTATTATGTTTGTATATCATCAAACAACTATCAAAACAAGAAGAACAATAGAACACAAGGACACAAAATGTAGGTTGCAAGCCAAGGCCAAAAACTCTCCACTTGAGAGAAAAACCCATTATTCTCTTCTTATAGATTCTTCAATTGATGAATTCCAAGACCTCTGGACTAAGACTAATACCCTCCAAGACCAACCTTTCTCGATAATGCGCTTCCCTTGTCCAAGTCAAAACCAGTCAAATCTCTTCTAGCAACACAACTACCACCCCCAACTTCAAAATTTTGGCCTTTATTGCAAGTCTGAAATTTCTGCCCCCCTGCAACTACTTCTACAACCAGATGTGTGAGCAAAATTAGCCCTCCAAGGCCTCCCAACAAATTCGCTTGCCTTGCTTACTTGTCTAGCGCTAGAAGGTGAGCTTATTAGATCCCTCTTTCAGCAAATTTGATCCTCCTTCATTAGATAGAGAATACTGACCTTGAAGCAACAAACCTTAGCTTCACTTCTTCACACATGTGAGAGAATATTAGCCCAGAAACAATCTTCTTTGTCCGCTTCCTTCTTCGCTAGCCTTCTTGCTCTTCTCCTTCGCTTGAATGAGTGAGTGATGAATGTGTCACAAGGAGGATAAGTTCCCTCTGTTATATAGGCTCCTCAAGGTGCACATGGCTCCGCAAAATAGGTCAACTTCCCAGCTGCCAAGTTGACTTGGTCTTGAAGGGTATTTTGACACTTTTAATTACAAAAATAATTTTCTTTACAAGTTACAATGTGCTCGACGAGGCCTTTAGCTTATGGCAATGACTCTTTTGACTTCTTGACTTCTTGACCTAGGACAAACCCCATAAGCACTCAATGGGTGCTTGACCTCTAAAATAAAAGACCTTGAGCATGAAACCCATGCTCCAAAAATAATAATAATATTTTTTCTTTCATTTTACAAAATTAAAGAATCAAAAGTACATTTCATATTTATGAAGACCGAACCTAGTTACACATTTTTCAACACTCCCTCTTAACAAGGGAGGTATTCATAAATGGTACATTGACATTCTCAATCTGAAGAGATCTCATAATAAGAGTCAGATTGGTAACCCATCTATCTAGCATCATAACAACCAACACTGTTACATAGCAAGGCATTGACTAACAACTCTATCTCTACACAAGATCATAACACAATGTTGGCAAGACCAATGATTTATAGACACCACCATCATTGTCTCTCAAGATACATACCCCACCCTGGTGTTCACAGAGTATATCCTTCCTTGGACTACTCTTATCTTGGATAATGAGTCCTTGAATAATATCGGTCCTCGACTACTCTTATCTTAGATTCCCTACGTCATCCTCAAAGAGTATCAGATGTCATATGCTTACCCAATCCTCCATTATGTCTTCCCAAGTGAAGACAATAATGATGTGCTTTTCTCTCTCTCACAAGCTTCTTGCATTCTTGGATTCAACCTTCTACACCTGTCAAGAGAAGATCATCCACATACAAAATAATAATCACAGGTTCACCTTTTACAACTTTGACATAGAGATTCAGATCAACATAACTCTTTGTGAAGCCCAATCTTTGTAGGTAGGCATCCATCCTTGCATACCATGCCCTTGGTGGCTGCTTAAGGCCATATAATGCTTTATTTAATCTGCAAACATGTGGCTCTCTATTTTTTACTTCAAATCCCAATGGTTTCTCTATATAGACTTCCTCATCAATTGTGTCATTCACAAATGCAATCTTGACATCCATTTGATGTATATTCCATCCCATCGATGCAACCAAAGAGACCAATGATCATATAGTAGTATACCTTGTTGTTGGATAAAATGTCTCTTCATAATCAATGCCTTGTTGTTGAGAGAAGTCCCTAGCCACAAATCTTGCTTATACTTATCAATGTTTCCATCTGTCCCATGCTTTATCTTGTAAAGCCATTTGGAAGTTACCACAAACTTGTCTTCATGCCTAGGTACAATCTCCCATACCCCATTCTTCAATATCGATTGATATTCTTCATTCATGGCATCTTTCGATTCTTGATGATTGATAAATTCTTCAAAGGTGGATGGCTCTGCTTCCATTAGTTTTTCCATATATGTTGCATACCCAGAATATCTTTTGGGCTTCTTGCTTTCCTTGAATGTGCCTTTAGCCGCTCCATGTCCCTTTGCATATAATAGAGTAGATTTCAACCAATTAGGTCTCTTTCTAGTCTCAAGAATTACCATAGGCTGAATATGTTCACTGGGACCTTCATCTTCATGATTTGATTCTTCTTCCTCCCTAGTAACTTCCTCTTCAAATACCAAAATCTATTCATCATCAAAGTCCATAGGGAAATCCTTTGATTTCTTGAATGCAATACTTTTGTCAAATATCACATCTCAACTGACTTCTATTCGGTGTCCTTCTTTTATGTATATCCCAAAGGCCTTAGAAAAATTATTGTAGCCAACAAATGTTCCATTCATGCCTGATAGATCCAACTTCTTTCTCTTGTCCTTTGGTATAATCATATTGACAGGACAACCAAATATTCATAGATGATCCACTCTTGGTTTCTTCCCAATGAATACTTCTTTGAGACTCATGTTATCTAATGACTTGTGGGGACTTCGATTTTGTATGTAGGCAGTTGTCTTTTTTGCTTGACCCCACAAAAATTTCAACAAATCTTGATCATGTACACTTTCTTCAATGGACCGATTATTTCGTTCTACAACTCCATTTTGTTCGGGATTATGTGGGACTATCAACTCCCTCTTAATCCTAGACTCCTTACAGGAACTATAATTTCCTTGGATGTGTATTCTTCTCCATTATGAGACCTTAATATCTTAATTATCCTTTCTGTAAGGTTCTCTACTTCAACTTTGAATTCTTGAATTTGGTACATACTTCATCCTTGGATTTCATTAAGTAAACCCAAGTTTTTTTTGAATGGTCATCTATGAAGGTGACATAATATAGACGACCTCCAAGTGATTTTGGATTCATAGGACCACATACATCATAACGAATAAGATCCAAGATTTCTTTTGACCTTGAAGCACTACTTCCAAATGGCCTCTTGGTGTTCTTACCCAATGCACATCCCTTGCATACTCCTCCATGATCTTCTTTTAGTTCGAGGATCCCATTCACTATTGAATTTAGGGTCAGTAAGATTTTGTAGTGAATATGACCAAATCTTCTATGCCAAAGTTTACATGGACTAACTTCAATGTGAATGAAAGCTTGAGCGAGGGGAGTTAATAATTTGTAAAATCTTCCTTCGTGGATCCCAATCATTCTTTCATCTTCTATGCTTTAGTTTTTACCCCATACTACAAACTTTCCACCAATGAAAGCAACTCTATCAACCTTGTCCTCTAACCATGAAATGGAAACTAAATTCTTGTGCAAACCTATAACAAATAAGATATTGTTGAGATGAATATTTCCTCCATTCTCCAACTCAAGTGAATTTGATCCAATTCCTCTTACAGGGTAACTTTTACTGCCACCAAGTTCTACGGAGTAAGAGGACTTCCCTTTTGATGTCTTAAATTACTTGTGTTGGCCCATTATATGTCTTGATGCTCCATTGTCGATTACCCAAATATTCTCATCTTGAAATGTGTTGGTGAGTGTTGAGAATAGTCCTAAATCCTTTGTAGATGTCTTGGTCACTTCCTTCTTAGAAGAAAATAGGAGATCCCATGCTTATTTAACGCCCTTCTTGAATTGATTTGCCACCTTTTAACACATTTTTAGGAACTTCTTCAATGTATTAGAGATCTTCATTATGCCCTTAGCCAACCTTAGCTCTGATACCATGTTGAGACATCTATAGGGCAATAGCTTAGAAATTTCTCTTTCTATGATAATTACTTGTGATGTATTTTTACTTTTTCTTGCTTATTAGCTTATTCACTTATTATTATGTTTGTATATCATCAAACAATGACCAAAACAAGAAGAATAGTAGAACATAAGAACACAAAATGTAGGCTGCAAGCCAGGGCCAAAACCTCTCCACTTGAGAGGAAAACCTGCAAAATATCCTCTTCTTATGGATTCTCCAATTGAGGATTTCCAATACCTCTATACCAAGACCAATAGCCTCCAATACCAAGTCCAACTTTTCCTGATAATGTGATTCCCTTGTCCAAGTCAAACCCAGGCAAATCTCTTATAACAACACAACTTCAACCCCTAGCTTCAGAATTTCAGCCTCTACTACAGGTTTGAAAGTTTTGGCCCACTGCAACTGCTTCTACAACCACACATGTGAGAAAAATTAGCCTTCCAAGGTCTCCCAACAACTTTTCTTGCCTTACTTCCTTATCTATGGCTAGAAGGTGACCTTAGTATATCCTTCATTCAACAGATTTGATCCTGCTCCAGTAGATAGAGAATATCGACCTTGAAGCGGAAAACCCTAGCTCTAATTTTGTTTTCACTACAATAAACACCCTCCAAAATTTTGCATATAATTGAATTTTGGAGCCTACTGAGTATCTTGCGATCGGTCATTTTATAGTCACTTCTTAGTCGGTTGATGCCTTGTTAAGTCTTTGAGCTCCCTCTTGGATTATAAGTGTCGAAGTCACCTACTCGCATATGCTCAGTTTGCAACAAGTTCATGAGCACATTGTTTTACACAAGCTTGTACATGCATAACATAGTCCATCAAGACTGTGCATGTTCAATGATCAACCCATGTCGACAGTTACTGCATGCTTTCATTGATAGTATCTCACTTTTGGCTGTGATTGTACTTTTGTTTCAGTGAGTTTTCCAAACTGTTTCTTTTGCACGCCTTCACTTTCATGAGTGTTGCTTTCATGTTTTTTACTGTCACCTTTTTCTTGATTTCATCTTAATTAGTGTCATTTTCATGTTACCTTATCTCTAGTATGTGTTGTTTTCATTATCGTTCGCATATCACAAGTGTCATTCATAGTTTTCTCTTTATATAGAAAATGTCATCTTTTGGCATGGGAAGTGGCACTTATCATGTAAAGTGGAGTTTTGTCTTGCTTTAAGGGGTAAATTTGGTGTGGATGAGTCCTACTAGTCATGTAGGCATGTTTTACACTCATTTCCAAAGTTTCATGCACTATCGCACAAGTGTCGTCACTTTCGTTGCGAAGTGTATCTTTTGTGTCACACTTGGAGAGGTATGGTGCATCATTGTCGCATTGGGGGCATCACGTTGTTCTTGTTTTTTTGAGTGATCAATGTTGTGTTTTCTATTGTTCCGAGTATGTGATCATGATCTAGTTCTGTCTATGCTCACTTGAGCCTTACTAATCCCACACTTAGCCTTATTCGGAAAATTTTGTTCCCGGGAAACTTGACTTCACTCAGCCTTCTTGAACTGCACATTGTGTAGTCTCAACCTTCAAGCCCTGACCTTGCCTCTTGGAACTGCACACTACGCAGTATCAGTGTTCAGTTCGAGTACTTGAGCTCCAGAACTGCGCAATCCTTGCCTCTAGCCAGCCTTCTCTATGCATTACATAGTCTCAAGCATCAAGCCTCGACCTTGAGCTCTTGAACTGCACAACTACGCAATCACTTGGCCTCTATTCCTCCAAAATCATGCATTGAGAAACTTCAAGCCTCAAGCCTCAATCTTGAGGCCTTAATCCCCTAAAACTGCACAATCTTCCAACAAGTTCTCGTGTCTAAATTGTGCATTGAACAACTTCAAGCCTCAAGCTTGACCTCTTGAGTTCCTCAACCACACAGTCACTCATCCCAGGCCTTTAGAACTGTGCACTACGCAATCTCAAGCCTCAAGCCTCCAACTTGGGCCTTTGATACCCTCAACTGCACAGTCCCTCTACCGAGGCCTCCAGAATTGTGCATTGCGTAGTCTTAAGGCTCAAGCCTTCAGTCTAAGTCCTTAAGTCCCTCAACTGTGCAATTCTTTGACCCTGGGCATCCTGAACTACGCATTTCGTAGTCTCAAGCCTCAATCCCAGACCTTGGCCCACGAAACTGCACAATCCCTGAGTTAGTCACTCATCTAGTCATTAGTTCCAGCCATAACAAGTGATTTCTTAAAGCATATTAGGCTAGGGGTTTATCGGATTGATGTCGTATTGTCATTGGGTAGATTGCAGTCACAAATATTCTATTATGTCATGTCAGGATGCTGATGGAGGAGATGGAGAAAGAAACCATGCTAGAAGACACCTAAGGATTTGAGGAGATAAGTTGATCATCAGACAAGAAGACGAAGGAACATTGGATTATAACAAAATACCAAAGATCAAGATCACATTGAAGACTCCTTATCTTCAAGTCATGAGGAGAAGGAAGAATAAGAATGTGCATTATCTCTCAAGAAGACTCAATGATAGTAACAAAAAAGAGTGACTTAACATTGCCATGTCATCATGTAGTCCATGTCATCAATGTCAAGTCACAAGTCATTATGTGCCACATCACTTGTGGATTATGTAAATTCTATATTGGAAATGTAATGTAAAGTGGAAGTCCAAGGGTCATTCATGTAATGTGAAAATTGATATGGTGCCAAAAGGTTATAGAGAAGTCAAACAATCACGAGGGTAGTCCAAGAGTCACAAGGGAGGTGAATGATCACCCCATTTATTATATATACACCCTCATTTTTCATGCAAAATAATTTTCACCTTGGCTCCTCCTACCAAGCATTGGAGAGGAAGATAATATCTTGGAGGAGTGAGTGACTTCTCTAATGCTCCACTATTGGGGCTAGTGGTGTTCACTATTTTGATATATCTTGGGACTTTTACCTAATTCAGAAGTTCGTTGAGCCAACACGCTTTCATGCATATGTAGTGAATATTGTAAGACTAATCTTTGAATGTTTGTGATGTATATTGTTTTCATATACTAAGGAAATTGAACTATTTTGGTGGATTTTGTACTTATCTTGTTGAAGGTGTGTTGCATTTTCTTTAACAATTGTTGCTTCCATGTGAACTATTTCGTTGGTTGATCAACAATTCATTCATATGTATATACTTGTGTTCCTTTTCTAGATTAGTACTATTAGCTGTGTTTAAAGGGCCCACTTTTCTCTTCCATTTTGGTAGAAGGACCTTGACACTTTATGCGACTGAACATTTCACAAGGCATAATCACTTGCTAATTCGAAAATACTTGTGTATTACTCTCTTGTGTTGAACTTTGTAGCCAAGGAAAATCTACAAGGATACATGGTAGTCAGGTCAATACTCCAGATGGGGCTCCTATTCCAAATGGTGTGAGGTCTAATTAGGACTTCACATAGGGTATACCCCCTTGGTTGACATATTTCTAGCACCGTCAACAACTTCTTTGCAAGTGTGAGAGAATATTAGCCCAAAAGCAATCCTCTTTGTCCTCTTCCTTCTTCTCTAGCCTTCTTGCTCTTCTCCTTCACTTGAATGAGTTAGTGATGAATGTGTCATAAGGAGGTAGAGTTCCCTCATTTATATAGGCTTCTCAAGGTGGATGTGGCTCCTCAAAATAGGCTGACTTGATCTTGAAGAGTATTTTGACACTTTTAATTACAAAAGTAACTTCCTTTGCAAGTTACATTGTGCCTGATGGGGCTTCAACTTATGAGAATGACTCTTTTGACTTCTTGACCTAGGGAAAACCATATAAGAACTCAATGGGTGCTTGAACTCTAAAATAAAAGACCTTGAGTATGAAACTCATGCTCCAAAATAGCAATAATATTTGTTCTTTCATTTTACAAAATACAAGAATCAAAAGTACATTTCATATTTATGAAGACCGAACCTAGTCACACATTTTTCAAGAGGGAGAACTCTTCATCCTCTCTCAGACATATTCTAACAATCTAATCATGTTCCATATTAAACAAGCACCCTGCAACTCACGTGAAGGAGGTGCACTACCTTATGATCTTACACCTCTCCCTATAAAATAGATGAAGAGGAAGCCTCTCGGTAGTAAAAAAATTGTCTATGTCAACAAACCAAGTAGTGTATGTTGAGATGAAAAAGAGATGTTCATCTAGAAATGATAATCAATCATGCCTTCATCTTCAAAAGTTTTCAATCTAGATAAGAAATCTACAACAACATTTTTCTTCCTAGATTTGTCAACAATGGTTAAATCAAATTGTTGTAACAATAATAGCCATATGATAATCCTAGCACCAACATTAGGTTTTCTCATCAAATACTTGATAGCAACATGATCATTGTGCATGAAAAATTCATAGCCAGTAACAAAATGCCTAAGTTTAATGAGTGCATGAACAAAAATATGAAATTCTCATGCTTGACAGCTTTTTGTTGACAAAATAAATTGCATAAGGAATCTTATCTTGTTGATGACCAAGCATTGCCCCTATTACCTTATCTAAAGCATCAACGTGAGTGTGAAAAGGCATGGTCCAATTAGGGTTTGTAAAACAAGTGTTGATGTGAGTTTTTACTTAATATAATCAAAGGCTTCTTGACATTTCAGTGTCCAAAAAAAATATGAATCCTTAATCAATAGGGATAATAAAGGAGAAACAATCTTGCTAAAGACTTTATTGAACCTCCTATAGTACCCTATATGGCCAAGAAAATTGCTAACATATTTTTGCTGTTGAAGAATAGGAAGGTGTTTGAAGATGTTACCTTACTTGGATCTACTTCAAGTCATTTTCAGGATAGGTAATGTCAGAGGAAAATCCCTTCACTCATAAGAAGATGACAATTTTTATGATTCAATGAGAGATTCATCTCTCCACATCTATGAAGAACCTTGTTAAGCTTGGTGAGAGTTCCTTGAAAGGTATTTCCATGAGGTGTAAATTCATCCATGTAAATCTCTTTAGCATTATGAATAATATTTGAAAATATGCTCAACACAACTCTTTGAAATGTGGCAAGGGCATTGGATAAGGCAGAGTGAAGAGAAAAAATTTACAAGCAAATGTGTCACAAGCAGAGGTAAAAGCGGTTTCATCTTAATCTTTGGGAGTCATTTATGTTTGGTTATACCCACTAAACCCATCCAAAATGTAAACTAATTTTTCCCTACTAAAATATCTTAGACTTAGTTAGTAAAGGACAGGCGGAAATGATCCTTTAGAGTGGATGTATTTAATTCCTTATAGTCCACACATATTCTCAATTACTATTCTTCTTAGAAACAATAACTAATGGTGATAATCATTCGCCATTAGAATTTGGATAGATAAATTGAGCATCTAAAAGCTTTTGTAATTCATTTTTGATAATGTCATTTAGTGGGATGTTCATTCTTCTTTAGGGTTGGAAAATAAGTTTACGATCTTCTTTTACATAAATTTCATAAGTTCAAATAGATGGATGGATTCCTTTCATCTCCCTATAATCCCAGGCAAAAGCTACAATAATCTTCTTTAGAACAATGAGCAATTCTTGCTCTTTATCTGATCGTGAACTTTTTTACTTCAAAGATGCATACATAATTGCATTTAAAAGAGCATGTAACCATATGATTCATACACATAAAAGAAGCGAAAATAAATGACGACCATGAGAAGCAAAGACACAACAAGTTGATAACAGATTTCGCCTAGTGTGGGTTACGTCTTTGGGCTCTGCTCAAAGTGGGGAAACCTCTTTGATTAATCTTCAACAAAGATCAAATTACATGCATGCACAAAAGACACCTTATACCTCTACTTCTTGGAATGGCCTGAAAATGCACACCTCTACTGAAGAAATGGACTGCACCATTAAAAAATGATTGTAAACTCGACCCCTTTATGACATCGTCAAAATTTGGACCCTCGAGAATCTCAAAGAATCCCCAAATATTCTTTCTTGTTGGGTGACTAGAATTTTGCTCACATGACAAATTTGACTTCACCATTGCGCTCCTTGCGAAAAACTAAGTAAAATGAGTATAAAGTCGACTTGGTTATGAAACTATCAAAATTTGGCCCTCAAGGAATCTTTTAGATTCCTCATGATTCCACAAATATTCCTCTTTGCAAGTTGACTGAAGATTTTCTACTTATATCAAAAAACCAATCACGCCATCACACTCCTGGCGAAATTTTGGTTTGTTTGAGTATAAACTTGGCATGAATTTGACACTGTAAAATTTGTCCTCCAGGGAATCTTCTAGATTCCTCACTGATTCTGAATGGAATATTTTGTCTCGAAAAATGAGCCTTGTCTAGACTAGGCTTCGTGCAGTCCTGTCCCTCCTCTCTGGGCGAACGAGAAAAATGGTTTATATAAGAAAATGCGGTGAAGTTTACAAGGAGAAGGCCATTGGATTGTTGGCGGAGAGGCTAAGTTTGAGGGCAGTGGTCCCAGGGTCAAACCCACGAGCCCCCCCGTTTGGTTGGTTTGTTGGCAACATTTTGTTTTATTATTGGTGGTTAGTTTAAATTGGAGGGCCGACCGGTTTGGCCAGGTGAGCTCGAATCCCACTAGCCCTAATATTATATATAGGTCGAGCCGTGGGCGGGGTCCTAGGTCAAAGCTGCGGGCCCTGTCCCACGTGTTGTTATTTTTATTTGTATAATGGTGGGGTGGTAGGGTTGGTGGCTCACCATTCTTATTTATTTATTTATTTTTATTATTTTTTAAAATAATACGGTCAAAAACCATTTGCTAGATTTCAAGTGTCACAGACAAAATTAAAGAGGTGATAATTTTGCCCTTTCCGGCCTCTGGAAACCATTGCCGCACAGTGAAAAATTGTTGCCTCGTTAATGGCTATCAAATTTAGCAGCGCCACCAAATTTAGTCGACCTCCAAATTTAGCTATGGGGCCTAATTTGACCAAAACTTTGACTAGCCATAACTTTCACATACGATGTCGGATTGAGGTGTCGTTTGCGTCGTTGAAAAGCTTACGAAGAGCTCTTATATCTGACCCTAGTTTCACTGCAATCACATAACTTTTATTTTTAATCTTTTACAAAGTCCTCTTTGGTTTCTGACCCTCTCTCTAGAGCCAACTGGATCATTCCTCCCCACTTAGGAGCTTTTGGTCCTCCAAAAGAATGAACACATTCTGCAATTTGCATGTACCCTGTCAAGCCACTTCCATCATCTGCATTTTATGCAAACATGTGGTATATTCTTTACAAATTACATACAAGACCAAACATAACTCAAACAACCCCATACTTGCCAAGAGTTTATAACACACACTCTTTGGTCAAGTTTACGTCATAATAGAAACCAATATCCCAGCTATCAACGAAAAGGCCAAAAGCACCATCATTGCTTTAATAAGTGATGGAAAACACATCATCACTTTGACAATCATATCACAACACATGATTTACAAAATGCGACCATGACAAGCTACTACATCTAGTAAAACCATCTCTTACTCAACAAAGTGAATGGGTCATCTCCCTATGACGGATTCGCTTGTTGAACATCTTTTCGAGTTGGTTCCTTTATAGGTGCTTTCTGGTCATGAAGTATCTGACATGTGGCTCTCTAGTGTCCATCCTCATTGCAGTAACTACAATGATTCTTTTTCCTCCAAACTTTCTGGATCGTCTTGGAACGCTTATTCCTGGTGTGCCTCTGATAAGTGCTTGTGGAATCCTCACCATTACTGGAAGGTGATGAAGTGCTCTCATCATATGTCATTGTCTTGGAGCATTCCTCAACCTCTTTTCCAACATATACAAGTCTTTCATAACGAGGCAATTCCTCCACTTTAATGGGATTCACAATGCCTTGGCCATTAATGTTAAGGACCTTCCCTTGATACCTCATTTTCTTCAACAATTTTGATCCAATTCCTGTAGTATTTTTCTCAAAAGCAATGAAATCATCATCATAAAAAAAAACACAAAATTGAAGAATCATTTTTTGCTTCAGGCTTGTTATGCTGCAACTTTTCCAAGGCCTCCTCCTTGGCTTCTAATTGATGTTGCAACTTTTGTTTCTCATCCTCTGCTTCTGGTAGGAGTCTCTTTAGTTGAGAATTCTCTGCTTGAATTCTTTGGTTGATCTCTTCAAGTTATTCGAGCCATGCAATATTTGGTGTCGTTATTTTTGGCACAACATCTGCTAAAACCTTTGTCTCATCGCCTGAATCAGAAAGCAAGTCGATAGGTCCATCTTTTGCAATCCCAAGAGATGCAATCTTCATTTCATCACCTGAGTCTAATCCTAGGTCATTTGGTCCAATACTTGCAAATCCTACAACTGTGATATTCTCATCATCCTCTGGTTCATATTCTTTGTCTTGCTGAACATTTGCAATTGTCTTTTGCTTCTCTTTTATGTCGTTCCTCTTTGGCCTCAATTCTAGATGTACTTTCTAGCAATGTTCCTCATCATGCCCTTCTTTCTCACAATAAGTACAAGAGGGATTTGCTTCCTTTCTCTTAGTTGTTACTATCCTCTTTGGGTGATCTTCTTGCTCATGCTTCTCCCTACTTTCAAGATGTACAACCTTCACACTAGCTTCATCAAGAGTTTTAGGTTCAAATAATAATAATGAATGGTGCAAATAACTATGCAAAGAGCCAGTATATTTCATCAACGTCTCAAAAGTGTCTAGTGGAACATTTAATGTTAATGCTTGTTTCCTAAACTCCTCTGTAAGATTCTGAACAATTTGACCTTTACTTTGTTTCAAATGTTGTCATTCCATCATGGCATTCTGTCTGTAACCCAATAGGTAAAATTGTCCTCTTAAAGCATAAACAAACTCAGACCAAGATGAAAGAAGTTTACGACTACTCTTACCACATTTCTATAGTTTGCCTTCCCACCATACGAGAGAAGTGCCACTGAATAGAAGGGATGCTAGTTATATCTTCACTTTATCCTCTTTGATTCATTGTATGCGGCAATATACTTCAACCTACCTGATCCAATTATCTAGCTTTTCTGCATTTGATTCTCCACTAAACACAGGTAGATCAGACTTGACATTCAACTTGAAAAAGGGTTTCTTATGAGTTTTTCTACCTCTAAAATGACGAGAAGAGGAATAAAAATAACTTTCACTGGATATGGAGAGGGAGGTTCAGGAGGCTCTTCTCCCCCTCCTTCATGATTCACTAAGGCATGACCATCTGGTCCTTCCTTCTCTGGCTTTGTTATTGTCTTCTCATAATCTGCAAACAATTTTTCTACTTTTTCTGCCATGGTGTAGAAGGCCTTGTGATAATTTCACTCTTCCTATAATCGAGCATCTTCATCTGCCATTTTCCCTCTTCGTGCTGCACGCCCCACTTCTGGATCAAAGGACTTAAGTTTTCCTTCACCTCTTGGGTGTTGAGAAATCTAGGGCGTGGATGGTTAAAAGATTTCTTTGCTTGATAATTGCTTGTGATATACTTTTACTTCTTAGCTTATAGTCTTTTCTTTGTTATGTTATTATTGTGTTCTTTTCACCAAGACAATTACCAATATGCACAATAAAATACAAGTGACACAGTATGTAAGCTTGTCAGCCAGGGCCAAAACCTCTCACCTCTTGAGAGGAAAACCCAATCAAAATTCTTCTTCTAGATCTTCAATTGATGAGTACCAAGACCATGACACAAACTCTTGACTCTAGTATCCTACCAAGAACCTTATCACTATCCTTAATTCTCTGCCTCTTCTCTTCAAATTTATTCTTGATCTCGAACTGATCTCCTCGACTCCTTCTAGAGAAACTTGGTCTCTATACTTCACACTGCTTCTTCTTGACTTCTCCTAGAGAAACTCAGTCTTTATGATCTTATTGGCTTCCTCTAGATAATCTCAGTATCTTCGTTGCGCCAGAAGAATCTTTCTTCGCACTTCTTCTTGACTTCTTCTTTGCACTTATGTTTCACCTCTTCTTTTCACTTCTTCTTGATCGAATGGAAGTCAAGTTTCTTGCCTTTGAGTGAGGCAAAGTGTGGCTATAAATACACTTCTTCTCATGCCCTTTAGGCCGACATGATGTCAAGAGTTTAGGACAACTTCGTCTAGCATGTTCTCCCATCGTTGTAGGCTGACTTGAAGAGGATAAGTGACAAGGTCTTGATAGATACTTTACATAGAGAAATTTTGACCTTTTACAAAGTTTAACATGACTTCATTACATGACCATGACTCTAAGATTTTATGACTTGATGACAAATAAATCCTAAAGACTCTCAATGGGCGTCTTGATTCAAAAACAAAATCTCTTACTCATGAAACCCGTGAAGCAAGTCAATATAATAATTTTATTTTTATTCTTTACATCTCATTACATAAAATCATAATTACATGTCATTATGAAGACCGAATCTAGTTACACTTTTTAACACTCCCTCCTATCTAGTTTGGTATTCATAATGGTACTTGGACAAGTTCTCAATATGAAAATTTTCTCATAAGAAGGATTCAGATTGGTAACTCATTTGTATAACGTCATATCAACCAACATTGTTACATGGCAAGGCCTTGACTAACAACTCCTTATCTCCACAAGGTTTGAGCTCAATGCTGGCAAGACCAATGATTTATAGACACTCTCATCATTGTCTCTCTCGTAACATCCCTGCCCAGGTACTTAGGGTGTGTTTCATGAATACTTTTCTTATCTTGGACTCCCCAACCCTAAAAAAATATCAGTACTCCATGACTAGTCTCCTATTCGATGCCCTATCTCATCCTCAAAGAGTATCGGATACCAAATGATTACCCAATCCGCCATTCTATCTTCCTAGGTGAAGACTAGAATGACATGTCTATCTCTCCCTCTTAAATAGGGAGGACATATTCCAATAAAGAAATGTACTCATTCCTACAAAAAAATGAATGTACCTAAGCTCCCTCTTGGCTTAAGAATTTTCAAGTTTCTTCCAAGTAAGAAACTTCTTTTCAGGCTCCCTCTTAACTAGGGACCTATAACAACTCCTCGTGTGGAACAACCAACTACTTGAAGAACTGCTTTCTTCTTTGTTGTGATTAATTTTATTTTGTCATGGAGTCTTCATCTTTCAAGGACTTCTTGATAGGGCACAGACCATCCACCACTTTCATCCACAAGTTAGTCATGTCTTCATATCATCAGAAAGTGACTCATCAGTTTTCCATCTAGATTTGATTCATGTCATTATGATTTCATGGCATATCTTCCAGAAGGATCTTACATCCTTCAATATGGTACTCTTGGAAGTCATCCACGGAACTTCGCTTTGGCAGTTCTACATAAGCCCATCCAGATATTAGTTCAAAAATAAGAGATGAACATTTAAATCAAAATTACCTTTGTGATGGTCTTTCATGATGACATCTTCTTGCAGGCATCAACATCTCCCAAAGATATCCATTGTCAAGGGTCTTTATCTTTTTTTTGACTTTCATTAGGGTCTTCATATATTTGTGGGAGATATTCTAATCAAATCTTCTTGGTCTTAGGTGTTGAATGCTTTCTACCTTTGTTGTATACTTTCACAATATCTTCCTTTCTTTTCACACTTCATTCCCTAGGAGATCTTAGTCAAAGTTACTCAATTGTAGTCAACTTCCTCATGATTCATACGAGAACATATTATGTTGATTTCATCTAGTGTGACTTATAATTTTCAGAAATCTTTCAGAGGAGGAGATCCTTTGTTGTTTTGATCATGTTTCCCAAGATGGAAAAAGTGATCCATATTATCTGCAACCATATGACATGACTTTCATAATAACCTATGTAAGCATACACACCTCATATTTCCTTCGGTCATCCAGAATTCATGTATCAACTTCATTTGAATGAAAGAAGTTTTAACCTTTAGACCTACTTTCTTGTCATCATACCATCTTCCCTTGAATCCCACGAGTTGGATTTCCTGATGAAACTCTTGTTCCTTTCTAAATCGATGAATCCTTTGATAAGGATTCCATCAAAGAAACTTTAGGATCTTTCATATCCTCACCCAACAAATGTTTCTTTATTGAGTAATGTATGATGATCCCAATTGATGATGACCTCTACTTCTTACTATAAGTATCATTTGAGGTTTCCATGAGCTCTCATTCTTTGTAAAAATTAGAATTTATTCCAGACATTCTTTCTACTTCCCATGTCATGAGCTCCTACTTCTAATGCTTCTATCATGATGTTATTTTCTAATCTAATGCATCCTATCTTATTTACATTTCTTCCTATCTATAAATTACAAGTGAAAAGTACCTTTTAGTGAAGAAGATCATCTCAGTAATAGTATAGATCTTTTACTTCTTCGTTCTTAAGCTTCTTTGACTCGAGCTCTTTCACTTCTTCAGTAATGTGGCCTTCTTCCCTATCCCTCTTGTCCTTACTATGTTTAGGAAAATTTCTTCTATAGTTCCCAAGTTCTTGACATCCAAAGCATCTTACCTTATCCATGTTCTTCCTTTTCTTTTGAGGACCGAACTTTCAAAATTTTCCTTTTCTTCTTGCCATAGTAGCATATGCTTGATTATGCTAATTTGGTCCAACATCAACCTTTGCCTTCTGTCTAGATTCTTCGATCTTACAGAGTGACCGTAGATCTTGAAATGGAGTAGTCTCTTTCTTCCCATATCAACTTGAAGTGAAGTTACCCCATTCTTCCGGAAGTGCATTCAGTACCACTGTGGTCATCTCTCTATCAGACATGACTTCTCCTAGTTCTTGTAGTTGATCTCGAATTTATGATATCCTCATAAAGTATGAGACTATTCCATCTTCATTGGATATATTTAGTTTGTAGAGTTCTTTCATTAATGAGATTACTTCTCTGGTAGTACTTACAGAAAACAACTCTACCAATTTGTCATACATAGCTTTTGTAGTCTCCAACCTTGATACATATAGGATTAGAGAGTCTTTTATAGATTCTATAAGAATCCTCTGGGCTCTTACTTATCCCTTCATGAATCTAGCATGTGCTTGAGTATCTTCTTTTGGAGGTTGGGTTATCAATCCCTTAATGTGATCCATGACCTCATTATCAATAAGTTTTAGGTTTGTCCTTTTCTTCCATGCAAGGAAGTTTGCAACCCCAACCAATTTATTGCTTTCCTTGCAAAAAGACCTTTTGATATTATCAGATATAGTCATAGACTTACTTGAGATATTGATGCTTACTTCCTCCTTAATATTGATGTTGATAGAGGATTTTCTTCTTGAGAGAGTGATAAGAGAGAGCTTGATTCACAATACTCCTTAAATGATTTAGTCTTCCTTCTTTCTTGAAGATGGTTTCAAGACTCTTGTTGGTGTAGATTTCTTCGATCTGGGCTTTTGAAGATCTTGACCTTGGTAGCCCTTAAATCTTTTATGATCCTTCTTCGATGCTTGATGTCTTCTTGATTGGATGGCTTGATTTTCTTTGACTTGATTTGATCCTCCTATGAATCTTGTCTTGTGTGTCAACTTGCTTTGAATGCCCCTTTCTGACTTCAACACCTAAGCTCTGATATCAAGTTGAATAATCTAGGGCATGAATAGTTAAAAGATTTTTTCTGCTTGATAATTACTTGTGATATACTTTTACTTGTTAGCTTACAATCTTTTATTTGTTATGTTATTATTGTGTTCTATTCATCAAGACAATTACTATTATGCATAATAAAAGACAAGTGACATAGTATGTAGGCTTGCCAGCTAGGGCCAAAACCTTTCACCTCTTGAGAGGAAAAATTTATCAAAATTCTCCTTCTAGATCTTCAATTGATGAGTACCAAGACCATGAAACAGAATCTTGACTCTAGTGTCCTCCCAAGAACCTTGTTACTATCCTTGATGCTCTGCCTCTTCTCTTCGGCTCTCTTCTTGATCTCGAACTTCTCTCCTCAGCTCCTTCTAGAGAAACTTGGTCTCTACACTTCACACTAATTCTTCTCGACTTCTCCAAGAGAAATTCAGTCTCTATGATCTTATTAGCTTCCTCTAGAGAATCGTGGTCTCTTGATCTCTATCTTGGTTACCCAAAAGAAAACTCCTTCATTTCCCCAGAAGAATCCTTCTTTACACTTCTTCTTGACTTCTTCTTCGCACTTCTGTTTCACCTCTTCCTCACACTTTTGCTTGATCGAATGCAAGTCGAGTTACTTGCCTTTGAGTGAGGCCAAGTGTGGCTATAAATACACTTCTTCTCATGCCCTCTAGGCCGACATGATCTCAAGAGTTTAGGCCGACTTCTTCTAGCATGTTCTCCAATCGTTGTAGGCTGACTTGAAGAGGATAAGTGACAATGTCTTGGACGATACTTTACATAGACAAATTTGACCTTTTACAAAGTGTAACATGACTTCATTACATGACCATGACTCTAACATTTTATGACTTGATGAAAAATAAATCCTAAAGACTCTCAATGGGAGTCTTGACTCAAAAACAAAATCTCTTGCTCATGAAACCCATGAAGCAAGTCAATATAATGATTTTATTTTTCTTTTTTACACCTCATTACATAAAATCATAATTAAATGTCATTATGAAAACCGAATCTAGTTACACTTTTCAACATTTGGAGCTTTTCTCTGGTTATCAGACACTTGCAATTCACATCAACAGAAGACCTGCTCTAATACCAAACTTGATCTCGATCTTTTTACTTCAAAGATGTATACATAATTTCATTTAAAAGAGCATGTAACCATAAGATGCATACACATAAAAGAAGTGAAAATAAATGATGACTGTGAGAAGAAAAGACACAACAGGTTGATAACGGAGTTCACCCAGTGTAGGCTACGTCACTAGGCTCTACTCAAAGTGGGGAGGCCTATTTCATTAATCTTCAGCAAAAATCGAATTACATGCATATATAAAAGACACTTTATACCTCTGCTTCTGAGGATGACCCGAAAATTCACACCTCTACTGAAGAAATGGATTGCATTGTTGAATTCCTTTGGAAAAATCATGAAAAATGACTGTAAACTCGACCCCTTTCTGACACCATCAAAATATAGACCCTCGGGAATCTCAAGGATTACCCAAAGTTTATTTCTCGCTGGTTGATTGGAATCCTAATGCTCATGTGACAAATCTGACTTCACCACTGCGCTCCTTGCAAAAAACTGAGTAAAATGAATATAAAGTCGGTCTGGTTCTGAAACAGTCAAAATTTAGCCCTTAGGCTATCTTTTAGAGTCCCCATGATTCAAAAAAGTTTCCTCTCTACAAGTTGACTGAAGATTTTTTGCTCAGATCAGAAAATCGATCACTCCATTAGCCTCCCAGTGAATTTTGGTTCGTTTGAATATAAACTCGGCATGAATATGACACTATGAAGTTTTCCCCTCCAGGCTATCTTTTAGATTCCTTACTGATTCTACATGGAATATTCCACGGAATGTTCCCCTAGAATATTTTGTCTAAAAAATGTGGCATGTCTAGATTGGGTTCTGTGTGGTCCCATTCCTCCTCTTCGGGCAAATGAGCAAAATGGTTTATAAAAGAAACTACGACAGAGTTTACAAGGAGAAGCACATTGGGTTGTTCGTAGAGAGGTTAAGTTTGAAGGCGGAGGTCCCGGGGTCAAAATCGTGGGCCTCCCCCGTTTGTCCGGTTTGTTGGCAAGGTTTTGTTTTATCATTGGTGGTTAGTTGAAATTGGAGGGCCACCCGTTGGTAGGTCGGGTGGTTTTGAATCTCGCCGACCCTATTATTATATATAGGGCGAGTTGTTGGCAGGGTCTCGAGTTAGAGCGACGGGCCCCATCCTACGTTTTGTTTTTTATATATATAACCATGGGGTGGAATGGTTGGTGGCCTGCCACCCTTATTTATTTATTTTTTAAATAATACGATCGAAAATTGTTCATCTGTTCTCAAGGGTCACTGACAAAATTAAAGAGGCAATAATTTTTCCCTTTCCGGCCGCCAGAAATCATCATTGCACAATGCCAAATCATTACCTCGTTAATCGTCGCCAGATTTAGTGGTGCCGCCAGATTTAACCGACCTCCAAATTTAGTTGTTTCTATGCCAAATTTAGGTAGGGGGCCTAGTTTGACCAAAACTTTGACTGGCCATAACTTTCACATATGATGTCGG
>APFE030974398.1:5816-45751 GCA_000404065.3 Pinus taeda | reverse complement strand
TCCTTTTTCGTAGCATAATTCCTTAATTCTGAAAAAAGTATAAAATAATACGAAAGGGATGACGTTTTGATCGCTTAGCGAGCCGAAAAAGACAAGCGCTTGATATTTTTGTTTGATAATCCCTCAGGTCCAAAAAGATTAAAATATATAGGAGGGATGGCACTTCCGCTTACCTTAACGAGCTTGAAAGGCCAATAGCTCGACAATTTTTTTATATTTAACGAGTCTAAAAAAAGTTTAAAAGAGACTCATTTTTTGAGGAACGAGTGGTGTTTCTGGGTAGCAACTGGTTGTAGGTAAGTTTGGAACTTCTCAGAACATGGCCGTGTAAAGAGGGTAGCTGACATAACCAATCGTCGCAATTGTTCCTCAAAAGGGTAAACAATCAAGTGGAAGCATATGATCGGCCAAAAGAATGGAGGTGATGGTAAGAACACAACCAAGGCTCAAAAGGTTGATAATAGGGCAATCACAGAGGTTATTTACCGAGGGTGGATTCATTTTTTAATGAGCTTGAATCAGAAGAAACTATGCTCAGTGGCAGGTTTATTTTTTAACGAGCTTGAACCTTGCGAAAACATTGCTCATAGGTAGGTTTATTTTTTAATGAGCTTGAACCTTGCGGAAACATTTCTCATGCTAGTCGTTTGAAGATGTCTCTTATTGGTAGGTTTATTTTTTAATGAGCTTGAACTCTACTATAACATGTGCTCATTGCCTTTTTATGTTAAGCTGGAAACGACCAAACTATGAAGCTAACTACACTAAAGCTAAGGAACTACTGAGGTTAGGTAGGATGGTTTTGTCCTCTGCCGAGGTAAAACTTTCCTTTGATCCATCTGGTATGCAGACGTATTGGACCAACCACCTAACGTAAGAAGTTGAAATAAAAGCTAAAAAGCTAAAAATGCTAAAAAGCTAAAAGAATCAAATTGGTCATTTTTCACTTGCAAAGGTTTTCATGCCCCCAGGTATTTAAGAAAAGGAAAGTTTCCAGGTTACCATATGGAAGTCCCTGCGGTTAGGCAGGATTATTTCTGTCAGTAGACAAAAACTCTTCCTTGGCTTTGTCCATCGAAATAGACAAAGGTGAATGGTGTGAGCTTCCAATCACATAAATTACAAGGAAATAGCTGTTTCAAACTGATCACATAACCTACAAGGAAATGGTTTCTCCGTCCAATCATATAAACTACAAGGAAATAGATGTTTCAGATCGATCATATAACCTGCAAGGAAATGTTTTTTCAGTCCAATCATATAACCTTCAAGGAAATTTCTTTCTTCATCTAGGTTCGCTTGACAAAGCAGACTAGGGTGCATGCCCCCTAAACTTTGTTACATTCATCAAACTACTCGCAGTAATTAGGTGGATGGAATGAAGGTTGAAGAGACATTATTGATGCAAAGAGACCATTTAGGGATGATGGTTGATTTATAGCTATGTTTGAACTAGGAAATGAAAGTTGGTCGACAAATTGCACCAGTTTTCCTTCATGTGGAAAAAACTTCACTCGAAAGAGTGTGGAAACAATAGCTTCCATACTATATATATAGTCACGTCTAAGGAGTAGATTGTAATCTAGTGGCCCTTGGACTACCATCATGTTCAAGCGAACAATTTTCCTTTTCAAAGTTATCGGAAACTTTGGAAGAATCCCTAATGGTCGACTGGTTCCTTTGTTGAAGCCTGACAAATTTTGTGTTTCAAGTAGAAGTGATGGCGAACAAAGCTCTTTACAAGCAGTTTAGGAAAGGATACTCACTTAAGTCCCTTCATCTGTGATAGTTCCAGACACGACCATTTTGTAAACTTGCACTATGATCCGGAATGGTACATTAGATGGCAGGCGGGGTCTTACTAGTTGATTCCAATAAAAGAAAACAACTAGACTAGTCGAAGGAGGTACCGGATAAACAGCCGGATAAATCTCATGAATTGGAGGGCTTTCCTCCTATTGTAAAGGAATGGGTGGATTGCCCCCAAGTTCACCAGACTCTGTATCGACAAAAAGAATTTGAACGGTGTCGTTCTCATTCTCTTTGGAAATTGTATCATCTAAAGGTGGTCCCCCTGAAGGCAACATTGGGTCGACTGCCATCTCGACCTATTGACTTTGGTCCAGTATGGAATCAGAAGGTTCACTTTCGACGATAGACGTTTCGACCGATAACTGAGTTATTTCAGTTGGGTTTTCAAATGGCAGTGGAATTAGTAAGAGTTTATTGTATCTAGGCAGAAGTCGCTGTGGTGAAGCAGGACAATTATGCAAGATTCTCTTGGCCTCATCTAGAAAGGACAACCGGGAAGGTGATGGTCTCCCTCACATAGTAGACATGGAGGTTTGACCTTTCTTTCCTGTCCAAGACTTTCATTTTCACTAGTTGACGTTGTGCTATCAATATGATTGTCAGAGGTTGATGACATTGGATGGTGCGAACGGGGAGAACATTCTTTCAAGATCTGCGGGATGCAAGGACAATCTCGATGGAAATGGTTTTCATTGAAAATTAGACAAGGATATCTAGGAGATTTAATGTGTGAATTTTCACCAGATGATTCATTATTGCCCCCTTGCTTAACTGATTTCTTCTTCCTCTTCTCCTTCCCTTTCTTCTTCTTCTCAACTACTTTGTTTTTAGTATCACTAATTTCACCAAGCGAAGAGGAAGAAGGGGAGGGAGGAACAAGTAGAGTAGAAGGTGAAGTGACCACTTCAGTATCATGTAGTTGTTGATTTGTTTGTTGAGGAATCAAGATATTTTGAACGATAGAGGTTGAGAATAGCCATACTAGCAGGCCAATTGTGATTCCCAGAAGGGACAATGTAGCCATATACAGAGCACCAACATCTCCCCAAGAAGAGAAAGGACTAGGATTCCCTCCAAGAGGGGTTCCTTGATTGGACACCATTACCTCAAACTAAGATCAATGAAGGAACAAGGATGTTATTCCAATTTAAATAAATTTTAAGACACTTTGACACAACTTTGCCTTTTCAATTTTTAAGAGTCAAGAAAAAGCTAAAGGTGACTCTAGTCGCCTTCAATTTTTAATGAACCTGAAGTGACAAGTGCTCAGATGGACCTTTTCTTTTAAGGAGTCGAAAAGGAATGAAAGTGACTACTCTGGAAATCTAGACAGAGGGATTACCAAACCAATTGCAAAATTGCAATATACACTTTGGTGGTAAATTAAAGAGAAATTACCAAGGACTTTATGTATGGCAGCCAATATTCCCAAATGTTGTGTTTAGTGCATTACGATCGATAGGGTGGTAGACACGGCTTCCTAAGGATAAAGGGTATCAGCCTATTGTGGTCTCCCAATATATACTCGATGGTACGGGGAGCACAAGTTCGTACGACACTTGTTGTATCAAAGAGGAGGAATCAGCCAACCTTCAATGAAAACGATAGTTACTAGGTTTTATGACGTGGGAACATGTCTCTATCCTAGACTTCTAGATGTGTTGCATTAGCTTCCAAAGAATTTTTATGTTCATTGAGATTTATTTTAGAGTTGATCTTGCTTAGAAGTTTGCCTTTCAAGGTTCACCACGTGGCGTAGATGTAGACTTCCTAAATATGCAATCTAAAAGGATAAACAGTCATTTATTTTATTTAGCAATGAAAATCCTAGCTACTAAGGAAAGAAGAATACAATTCTTTCAACATAAAGCAAAGAGCACACACTAAATGCACTTTTCCTAAATCATCTTTCACTCACAGTCTAAAGGAAAATGCGAATGCATGTATTTGTTTTTTGTTTCCCTAATGTGAGAATGCTCAAAAGGAAAACTAAGTATACATCTGAACTATTTTATTCAAAACGACATTTCAACAATTTATTTTCAAAACGAAAGGAAGACTAAAAGGACACTTTCAATTTCGAATGGAAAACTGCTTTTGACACTTCAAATATTAACAATTCAAATCAAATACAATGACAAAAGTACAATCAACTATCTAGAAGAGGAAGACTTTATGACACTCTTCTTTTTGACTCAAAATGACAGTTACGACACTTTTTTGCATCAAAAACGACAATTCAATTAAGCTACTTTCGACAAAGGAGGACTGTAAATGATTGACAAATACATAAAAACATTTACAAGTCCTTATCAATGGAGGCTGAATAATGTAAAGGAAGGAGGCTTCAGCAATGAGATACTGATCATGAACAACAAAACTACTAAATAGAGCTGAAAACAAGGAGAAAAATCCAAATCCCAAAAAGAGAAACAGTATCACTCAGCCATCACACCTGTCCTTAAAGGAAACAGGGATGCATCTCACCTGCAACACACAGGAGGTGCGATGCATACAAGCTGCCAAGTTACAAACAAATGATGACGAATGGTCGAACGTGTACTGGGGGATAGTTCCAAAGGAACACCCAACTGGTCATACGGACTGTAAGGACACTGCAGTGATATCTGAACAACGTCGAACAGAGGGTTCAGAGGATAGATAGCCAATCCATGCTAACTGTCAATGGTTGACAAGTTCTCTGGAGATTGAATGGGATTGTCCCGTGATTCTAGGCCACTATCAATAGATGACCCTGAATCGAAAGTAGGCGGCGGATGAGATGACAATGGTTGAACACTCAAAATAATTTTGATTTCAATATTTTGGTCCTGAAGTGACTTTGATAACTTAGAAAATGACTCCTCAGACAATCTTTCAGATGAAGGAGAGGAAGAGGAATTGGGTGAACCAGATGGTTTAGCCACGATGACCTTGTCTTAGTCGACAGAAAAAATAACTTCAAGGCTTTAGAATGTCTTTTTAAGGGAACTCATGATTTGGTCAAAAAGACTAACAGGATGTTTTGGATCGTAGGAAATCAATTATTAAGATGCATAAAAGATTGATGTTCTTTCATTTTTTAAGAGTCAAGAAAGAAACAAAGATGACTCTATCACTTTCAATTGGAAACGAGCTCGACAGGACAAGTGCTTGAATGATCTTTTAAGTTTAATGAGTCAAAAAGATCAAATGAGTACTCTGGATGATCTAGGTAAACAAGATTACTAGGAAACTGTGAACTATAGAATACCTCCTTGCGAACCAAGAAGTACAAGTAGGAAATCTCCCTGAATGTTGTGTTAGGTGTATCACATTTGCAAGGTGGCCGACTAAGCTTCCTAAGGATAAAAGGATTGCAGCCTAGTGGGGTCTCTCATTATATACTCGACAGTACGGGGAGCACAAATCCATGCTAGCACTATCAAATGCCAAAGCTAATGACATATGCTAGGTTTAAATACATCGAAACACGTCTCTAGCGTATACCTTCTAGATATGATCGTTAATGTCAAATGTGCCTTAGGTTAATTGAATTGATTTTAGAGTTGATCTTGAGTTAAGTTTCAATTTTCAGGTCTTAGCAATGCTACTCGAAAAAACCTAAAATGCAACTAAATGGGACAAGACCCTTTCAATTTTATGAAATTCCTACACTAGAGAGGGTAGAAACTAATCAATCAAGTGCAAACAATCAAGAAACTAAAAACGAAATGATCTTTCACTACACTTTTTCAAAAAATAAACTAATGAAAAAAGCATCCCACTTCCTAATTTCCTAACAAGCACTTATCTATTAGTCCTTTCAAAATGAAGAAATTTCTCTTCCTTTTTCAAATGTTGATGTAATTCTAGTCTTTAAAAGATGTAAATTATTGTAACATAATGATGCAACAAGCTAGAATTTCATACTTTCTCATGAAACAATGAAACAAACTTTTCACATACAATCTTTCAATGAAAAAGTTTTCGAGACAATGAGCTCTTCAAGTAGATGAAAACATGAAAAGAGAAGTTCATTTAGATCAATGAAACATTGACTTTACCAAACACAAGACCAAAAATGTAATCTATGCCGGAAAGAGATGTTCAAGCTAGTAAACGAAACTTTTTCAAACTTGTGCAAAAAGAAGTCAAAGTCATAAAAGGACCAAAAATCAGATGCAAGGAGCAAACACACCTACAATCCGACTTACTGAGCTCACAAAATACTGAATGGGTGACCAACTAGATGCCTTAGTGTCGTTGGCCACTCAATGACTCAATGAATCAAATGGAAAGATGACAAGCCAACAAGCGAGAAAAACCAAATGAAAAGTAGCATTCTAATCACAGAGAGAATAGTCAAAAAGGCTCATGGGGTGAAAAATACTAGAGCAGAACACACTGGCCAAGATTAGGGTCAAGCCCTAATCTTCACTTACAAGCATCGGCATGACTTCTAACTGATACAAGTGCCAGAGGCTGGTTAGTGCAATTGTTAGCGGATTAAGCGCACTAGCTGAGGTAACTAAGGAAAAAAAAATCAAAACATGGACGAGATTTGCTACTATGAATTTTAGACTTAGGCCAGTAAGTAGAAGAAAAGAAATAGAACCAAAGGGAAAACATGAAACTAGAAGAGTTCTCACTAAATCATGAAATCCAAAACAAACAAAAATATGGGTTCCCTAGCGGAGTCGCCAATTTGTGGTGAAGTAAAATTATAAGTGTGGGCATGAATGAATTCCTCTAGCCCGATAATGTGTCTAGCCACAATAGATACATTCTATGGAAGATTTTCTTAGGTTAGAATCAATCAAGAGGGCCTACCTCTTGGTAGCTTATCCTGCTTGATGGTGTCCTCGCTTGCTTGCTCCAACAATCTCTCGCTTACTTCTTGAAGCTCCTCAAACAAGTAAACAACAACATCACACAAACATAATAATAGCAAATTGCAATTCAACCTACTTAATGAGTCAAGAAGCATTAAGACACAGATATGTAACATTACAAAACATGTAGGAAATAAATCAATAGTTTCATATATTAATATCAAAGAGAGATTACAATCATTCGTCTTGACGTTGCATTCTTCCTTGACAAGACCAAGTTCCCACACACTTCTGCTAGCATTCCATGATGGCTTCAAACAACAATAGTTTAAAGGCTCTTCCCTTTAGGCTTCACTCCAAACCGAAACACAATTCTCCCTCACCCAACTAGATGGCTACAACTAGTAATAGCTTTCTTGTCTACTCTGAAATAGTATCAACACTTTGCAACTATAACACTCACACTCAGCCAAAAACTATAACTATGGCTAGTTTGTGCTTGGGAATAAGGGAGGTTTATATAGGAAATATGGATGGGAGATGGATCCTATTCTCATGGGAGAAGGAATTATCCCTTGAGGTAGTTCCATCATTATAGGGGAAAGGAGCCCAAACTGTCATCCTCGACCTCATCCGGCCAAACCATTTACCAAAATTCTATTACGAAGCTTCTAGCACTGGAAGATTTAGCTCTAATTTAAAAACATTCCATAACAGGATCAAAATTATTGAAACACAACTCAATCACTTTAATCGACGCAACGAGTAGTGCTAATATCTGCACATTGGTGGAAGGGAGACAAAGGCCATTAGCGTTGGTCTTGTAAATAGGGAAAAACATAAGTTTTAGGGAAAATGGTGCAAAAGGGAAATGATCTGCTCATGAAGAGGGACACAATGGGAGTTTCTTCATGAAGGAAAACCATGTGGGTTTCACTATAGAGGTCTTGCAGGATCAAGGAATGGGGAGTATAGGGACAATGATAAAATGCCATGTAACAGGCTAAGAAACTCGTTGGGAAGAAGGCATTCAAAGTGATGACTTGTCTAGGGCATGTAACAACTGAATTAGGGTTTGATGAGCCCTAATAGTATTGATGTAAATGATGGGAGTGATGTGCCCAAATGGATCTGTAACAGCTACCCGCTAAAGCCTGAAGTTGAAAATGATAATGTCAAGTGATATTCTTTACGATGTGATGAGGAGGTTCCGAAGCGGATGGTGATCTGCATCAATTACAATACATAATATCATGATATTTTGATTTTTTCTCATGAATTGCTGAGGGAAGGCATACCCATGCTCAACATATAAACTTTCATAACATGTACATAGATAGTCTTCTATAGATATAGACCTATGATGGGATGACCATCAGTGTAAAGCCATTGTACGAATGATTTGGTACTTCCCTGAAATCGCAGCCCAGATGGATGAAACTAGATTTGGGGTCTTCTATCTCATTCAATCGTGTGCTCAAGTACGAGTCTAACCATGTGAATATGTGACCTGAAGCCAAACATGGGAAGACACCGTCTCATTACCAGCCAATGATGTAAGCCGTTAACAGATGCGAGAGAAATCATCGATAATTATAATGATCATCAAGGTACTACAGGACATTTTTCATAGTGTGAATAAATATTTTGATTTTGAACACCATACAAAGTATTTTAGTCGAAGGCCAGTGATGTTAACCTATCGCCAGAATCAAGAAACTTGCCATTGATGTATGCAAGCCCCAAGGTACTGAAAGGATGTTTCTAAGTCAAATTCTTGGATAATGTTATGATGTCGACAAGAAGTGACTCGTCGTAGGAGGGCCTTGAGGTATCCCACATCAACGACACAAAATAAGTGTAATGATTTTTGGAGACGGAATGTGATTGACGACACAAGGTTCAGGAATGGTGGTCATGAAAATGAAAGTTTATGAGTATTACAAAGGATGAATTTTGACTAAGTGACTTCTCTTGAACATGTCGGTGACACTGAATGAATTGGCAGCATTGACCCAAAACCAAAGTAATGGATGGTATGATAGACCAAGGTATGATTACCATCAAGCAGATAACCCAAACCATATAGTCACAGTGATGAAATGAAAGCATCATGTTCAAGAGCGACCTGATGCCATAAAGTGGTTTACCCCTTCTCCCATTTTCCCCAGTCATTGCTGACCAATACCTCTTTATTTTTTATCAAGCTTGAGGAGGATAACATATGGTTGTTATATAATTCCACCCTTAAAGTGAATCAATTGCTACGTGATGTTTTAACGAGTCTAGCAAAGGTGAAACTCGATCTTGTCATGATGGACAAGTTGTCGCTATTTGATGTTTTAATGAGTTGAACGACAGCAATAAATCGGTCCTTTTCATGTTTAGAGAGTTTGAAAAGGGGCAAAAAGAAAATTCCACAAGTTCTTTTTCGAAGATTTTTCTCTCAAGTTCGATAAAGCATAAAACAATACGGGATCGAACCTATTGACTATGTTCGGTCCATAAAAGGGTTAAACTTATACTGAGTAGATGTCATTTCCAATCCATTAACGAGCTGAAAAGGACAAGTGTTTGGCAATCTTTTCATATTTCGAGAGTTTGAAAAGAGCTTAAAGAGGACTCCAAGGGGGTTCCTTTTTGATGTTTAACGGGGCTCGAAAAAGAGATAAAAGTATGCTCTGTGGTCAAAGTACAATTCACAATCGTGCACGTCAAATTCTATAAGTCAACTGTAAATCTGTTCAAAGCAACACCAAATGGATCAAACATACCTATTCATTGGTAAAAATAGGTAAATACTAAATTTTACTCATTTAATTATCATGAAATATACATAAGAACAAGAATTTAGAATTTTATTTTCACCATTTGATATTTACCATTTAGTTTGTACTCTGACCCTGTTTTTTACCTTGATCTTCAACAGCTGATTCTGAGATATTATGTGGATCATTTCTTGTGCCGTCCAGACTAGGTAGAATATCTACCCCTCCACTTTCTTTTCATGTCATACTTTTACAGTTTCATGCAATTTTTTAGGGCTTTTAGGGCCCCTGGGGTTAGAATATTTCACCCTGGGATGAGTGCAACCTTCCATATCGAAAAATGCACTATAGAGCACCCACAGAGAAGGGTAGCTACATTCCAGTGGACTGTCTCCTTGCCTGGGCTGCGCTGGGCGAGTTTCACAAATTTGTTTCACCTGTTTGGCCCAAAATTTCCACAGTTTTTTGCATGAAATGGATCCTAACAAAGCTTATGGTTTGATTTTTGGCTTTCATCGGATCAGAATGCATATTACTTGGTGAGAAAGAGAGCATGAAGAACAAGACATGGTTACACTAAATGATCCAGTTATAGTTGAGGCCCTCAAAAACTGTGGGTTGCTCAAATACTTCAGGTTGTCTGGGATGAGGAAATAATCAGAACTATTGCAGCTCCTAGTTCATGCATGGGATCCAACAGATCAGACTTTTCACATAAGGGACAAAGTGGTCTCTATTATGATCGATGATGTTTACTTTCTTATAGGGTTGTTGAGATGTGGTGTCCCCATTTCTCTTTCATGTTCTTCCTGTGGGGGGGAATCTGTGAGGATTCTCTCGGTCAGGTACACATCCTAGCAAAGACGGAAAGATAATCATCAAAGATATTCATGATTTACCTTTGAGAACAATCCTTTTCACTATTGCAAAGTTGGAAGGTAGTGTAACACTTCATCTTGCAAATAGATCATACATACAGTATGCACTTGAGTGTCTTGAGCCAACTTTATTCAATTGGTGTGAGGTCATATTTTCTTCACTGAAAGAGTAGCTAACAAAGGTAAAGAGTGCTAAGATGAGGAATTTTAGCTATGAACTTCTCTTAATCACTTTTACCTTAGATAGAATTCCATTGATGCAACCTCAGCATGTAACACTGGGTGTAGCTAATCCTAGACATCCACGAACGCATAGGTGGGTTGAATTGATGGCTAGACATGATGGTCAGTCATCAATTACATTTTCTACTACATTCTTCAGTTGTCTCGATCGAAAACACATTGTCATCAAGGAGCGTCCATACGTAGGGATGGATTTTCATGGAGAACCAGAGTTGAGTTTACTAGTGGGTGCTCAATGGGGTGCTATAGGTAAATTGTTTTTGACCAAATGTTTTTTATTTTTAAGTTTCTACATGTTTTTACGTTTTGATGTTTCCAAGATGAAACTAAAATAGTTCTCATGCATACCGATGTTGGTATTGTTTGACCTATGAGACACCAACAGGAGGCAGGTGAACTAGTACGGAGAAATGCTAGGAGGGAAGTTCTCCAGAATTTGGATTTGACCGAGGCACTAGCAGAGTTGCAGGATCATGTAGAGGGGTTAGCCCTCGGTATTTCAGATATCTCGATCGAGGAGTTACCTATCAGGTTGCAGCGCCATACTATAGGTGTTCCTGGTTGTTGGATGTGGCTATTGCACATGATAGCTCAGGTTGGGCATCACTAGGTTTACTTAGGATGATTTTTATATGCATTTTTGAGTTTTTAGGTCAGATGAACAAATATGTCTTGGACACAAATTTTGTAAAAACTTTTAAAAATCTATCTATTTTTTACTTTCATAGTTTTTATATATGGTTATGTGCAATCCTATTCAACTAATGATGTGAATTGAATATTTACTTTTACATGTGTCACAAATGTTTGTTTAACACATAGTTTGCTAATGAATAGATTAATGTGTTAAAGTTTTTGGAAATATGTTGATATTGAATTTACTCAAAATGTCTTTCCAAAAGATGAACTCTAAGGAACATACGAAGAATAGTTGGGTTTCAGACAGTATAAATGTTTGTTCGTTGCACTACGGTGAGTTGTGAGTCCATCCTAATGATGACTCGACGAATTCCAATTGAAATGGCATCAGAGAGAAGTTCGATCAATGGGCTATACTCAACGATATTGTTCATAGAATGACTGATAAAAATCCCTTGAAAACTCACTAACTCTCCACTTGGAGAGAAAATGGCCCATGCTACAGAAGATAGGTTCTACGTACTACGACTAGCACCATCGGCGTAACCAGCAAATGGTTCCAAAGATTCCAACATCTGCAACAAATGAAAAGCAAACTACTTAACCGCATAAAAACTCTAAAAGGCACATTGACACACACACATGAAATTAAAGCATATATACAGTGATTTTACTACACTCAATTAATCATAGTAACGTTTGAGATACAACCCGTTTCGAGGCTGTGACAATGGAATTCCATCATAATCCACCAACTCGTAGACACCTTTTTCTGAAACACACTTGACAATACAAGGGCCTATCCATAGTGGTTCAAATTTTCCTACTCCTAGTTTGTCAACTCCCTGATCATAAAGCAAGACCAAGTATCCTTTTGAGAAAATGAGAGGCTTGATATTTCGGTCGTATTGCGCCTTGATTCATTTGTTATGTGCTTCGTTAGCCAATGTGGCCACACGACGGGTTTCATCTAGAGGGATGAGTTCTAAGAAACACACTTCTTCATCAGAAGTGTTGGGTAAAAGGTCAATCGCGAGTTTAAGAGATGAAATTTCACATTGTATTGGAAAGATTGCCTCCATAACATACACCAATTGAAAGGGTGTGAATCTAGTTGCATCCCTAACCGAGGTTCGATATGCCCACAAAGTCAAGTACAAGATTAAATCCCAGTTTCGTTTATGAACCCCTATCATTCTTTGAAGCATTTGCTTCAGGACTTTGTTGATGGCCTCAACTTTTCCATTAGCTTGGAGATAATAAGGAGTAGAACTATCATGTGAAAGTCCTAACTTGGCAGTTAACTCAATCATCATGTGATTGCAAAAATGTGACCCATGATCTGTAACTATAGCCTATGGTACACCAAACTGGGAAACAACATGGTTGAAAAAGAAAAGTGCAACCGTATCGCCACTATTGTTTAATGTCGGCATCGCCTCAACCCATTTTGTGAAATAGGCAATGACGACTATAATGTACCCATGCCCCCCGGCCGAGGTGGGGTTACATGTCCTGAATTCAATGCCCCATTTGGTAAATGATCTAACAATGATGATAGGATGCAATGGTGCAAGTGGTAATCGAGCTTTACAGTTATAGATCTGGCATGCATGACAACTTCTGACAGCAATAATGCAATCTTTGAATATAGTAGGCTAGAAGTAACTAGCACGAAGAATTATCTGTGCAGTAGCATAACCAAATAAGTGTCCACCACAAGCACCTGAATGGTAATCATTCAAAACTTTCTCGGCTTCCTCATGAGTGAAGCACCTCCATAAAATCGTATCAAGACCACGACGGTAAAGAGTCTCGCCAATGATATGATAATCTTTGGCTTGGTATCGGATACCTCGCTACTGTGAGCGAGAGGTATCAAGACAGAAAGTTTGGGTCTGGAGATAAATCGCTATATCTCCATACCACGAGTCAGATGATGAAATCAGGAATAGAGACTCATCCAGAATTGATGGTTCTGATGTTGAATCAATGGTATTCGAGGGAAGGTCACAAAGAAGCTCGGCGAAAACTAGAGATTTCTTTTATTTGGATTTGATGAATTCCAAATCAAATTCCTGCAAAATGACGATCCATTTTGAGTATTTCCCCCCTAGCAATTGACGTGACAAAATATATTTCATAGGGTTTCAATCTGAAATGACAGTGGTCTTTCAGAGCAGGATATAGTGGTGAAATCTTTTGTATAGCTTGAACAACAACCAGAGCTAGATTTTCGACGTAAGAGTACTTAACTTTTTTATCATTGAGATTGCGGCTCAAATAATATATTGGATGTTCAATCCCATCTTCTTCTTGGACTAAAACCATTCCAATGGTTGTATCTACAGCAGCGAGATACAAGAAATAATAGTTTTGATAATTTGGGGAATACATTAATGATGCTCTAATCAAGGTATCTTTAAGAGCATCAAAGGAATTTTACGCAACCTAATCCCAGTGGAAGGGTATCCCCTTTTCAAAAAACGAGTAAATCCTTTATCCATTTTAGCATAATTGGGAATGAACATCCTCAGAAAGTTAGCCTTCCCTTGGAGTCTCTATAACTGTAATAGATTGGAAGGTGCAGGCAAGTCAAGAATTTCCTGAACCTTAAGTGGATTGAGTCGAATTCCTTTATACATTACGAAACCAAGAAAATGACCAGAACCAACAAAAACCACACATTTGTGTGGATTGAGTCGTATTTTGTAGTGTCAGCACCGTAAAAACATAACTATCAAATGTTGCGGGTGATCAATCTGCTTTCGTGAATGAGCAGGTAAATCATCAAGATATGGTTGAACAATATGTTTGATGTCATGGAAGGGATAGTTCATTTCCCTGTGAAAAGTTTCCCCCGCATTCTTCAAACCAAAGGGGAGTTTCTTGTAAGAGAATGTGCCCCATTGACAAATAAAAACAGTTTGAGATTGGTCCTCTGGGCGGATATTGATCTGATTATAGTTAGAAAAGCCATCCATAAATGAAAATATTTCACATCTAGCACATTCATCAATAATCTGGTTGATAAAGGCAATCAGATAATTATCTTTTGGACAAGCCTTATTAACATCCCTGTAATTGACACACACTCGTATTGTCCCTTGTTTCTTCATGACAAGAACAATATTGGAAACCCAATTAGTAAGAGGAACAGGGTAAATAAAACCAACATACAAAAGTTTTTCAACTTTTGTTTTAATGGAAGCAACCTTCTTTGGATGAACAGGACAAAGGCGTTGTCACACTGGTTTGACATCATAATACATTTTGATTTCATGTTCAACTATACTAGAGTCAATACCTAGCATCTCCTCATATGACCATGCAAATATATCTCGGAATTCATGAAAGAGAGCATGATAAATATCAAGTTCTGATGGAGAACAATATTTGCCAACATGAATGTTTTCTACAACTTTAGGTTTGGTCGAAATATTGATAGAAACTGTTTCTTCGATATTTGACAAGTTTCGCTCGGAATCTACTACATTTATGAAAACAAAATTCAAAATGAAATCGACAACCGAAGGGTGATTAAGCTCATTTGAAAAATATTCTATGTGATCTCGAAGATGGAAACGATGATGATAATCTTCCCATGGTTCTTCTTCCGTCATTATTGATTGGATGATTCCTTCACTAGTAGAAAATATATGTGAAAAAGTATCAGAGGAAGTACCATACTCTAATGAACGATCTACCCATACAATGGCGAAGATGGATTTGGGTTCACCGTGCAAGCCAGAAAGATTGATTTCTATGCAAGCTCAATAGGGCTTAGCAGCATGATTTCATTATTAATATCAACTTCAGAACTATTGGTAATCTTCCTTAAGTCAGATGAAGTGGAAGATATCATGTTGCAAGTCTCAATTTTTTCCACTTCCACCATGTTCGATGGTGGTGATAGTGAAAAAGTACCCATTAGGGAAGAATCCTTGAATAGACCTACGCCAGTGTTTTGAAGAGAGAGCGGGGGTCTGTTAACTAATAGAATGCTTCCAGTAGCCTGTGAACTAGAGGTGGAGAAGGCGAGTTAATCGATAATTGTGATTCCACCTAGATGAGGGAATGAAATCGTACTAATGTATGTTGAAACCACAACAACCATAGCATAAACCCATGGTATTCCTAGCAAAATGTTGTAGTCAAGGGGTTCGTTAACAACCTCAACTTCAACAGTTACTATTTTTCCCCCTAGTTCAATTTGCATATTACTAAATATTCCACAAGGCGTATATGTGCAACTGTCAAAAGCTTTTAATGTTGTTGGTGAACGTGACAAAGGCGATGAGCCAAGTGTTTTCTAGCAATTCATAGACATAATACAAGTAGATGCCCGCTCGTCAATAATGGTTCAGTGAATAAGTTTATTCAAGGCATTTACTTGAATCAGGGATGTTAATTGTGCTGGTAACTATGGCATATAACCCGCGTGGTTGAAAACCACAAGATTGGAATAAATTGGATCGATTCCACCAATTGCTAACAACAAAGCTTGCTTTTTGGAGGGACAATTCAGAAGCACCTCAAGCATTGACATAACAGAAGGTGTCTGAGCCGAATCTTCTACTATGTTATAGTTCTGTATAGCTCGAGCTCGAGGGTTAAATGTTTATTTATGTACAACTCCCTTAGGTTATTTTATTGTTTAACTCTGGTGCAATAGGTGGTGGAATAAGATTAGACGAAGTCGAAGTCGAAGGATTAGGTTGATTAGCCTGGTTATTCAACGACGATGGTTGATTTCCATAATATTTACTTCATTTTGAAACCGAAATATCATTTTTAGGGTTAGAGGCAGATAGCATAAGCACTTGGGAAGTGGTAGCATGGTCTGTAGCAACCATACATGTCTCCGAGTTCGGAAAAGGATTAGTCAACACTGCAGATGTATTAGAAGTCTTCAGAAGCTTTGAGACTTCAGAGTGGTGAGGAAAATCTTGCATAAAGTGCAAATCATTAGAGATTAAATATGGGTAATAAGGTTTCATAGTGGAAGAAGAGGAATCAAATTATTTCTCTTTAGGGGGATTATTTTGTTTCTTCTTGGTTGCTTTTCATTCTTTCCTTTGTCAGATGACATGAAATTGATTTTGGAAGCAAGAGTGTTGTCAGATGCATTTGAACTTTGGTTGGAATGGAAAGAGTTTCATCAGATGGTCTACCTATCATTTGTGTGCTTAAAGAACCAATCACACCATCACTATCATGAGAGTCCTTACTTGATGGTGGTGGAGGAACAGTGAAATCTGGTCGGGTTGCATTCAGGATCTTGTCATAGAGCATGACAGACTATGTATAAATCAAATCGAAATATTGGTTATGATAAATTAGTTTCTCTTTAGTGACAACTCCACCTTTCGCCACATCCTTGGTGATAAATGGAAACAAGGATTTTACAAACCACTCAGCTAAGAGCTGATCAAGAACATAAGTTCTAACCATTCGACGATGACAATTCCACTCATGAATATGATCAAAGATATGAGTAGAAATAGTCTGTTTAAAGTTGGTTAATAGTTCCATTCTAGTTTCGTATCGTATGGGTAACTATAAGTGGGTTAAAAACGTGGTACTAAGTTTGTAAAGTTATCAAAAGAAGCTCGTGGTAGCTCAATGTACCACTTCGCAGCTGGACTAGTAAGCGTTCTCTGGAAAATACGTAGTCTAACTGAATCATCATTCAAGGAGTTTGATGAAAACCATAAATGAAGAGTCATGACATGGTTGGATGGGTATTCTCCAGGTTTTCCATTGAATTCGAAATATCAAAAGATAACTTATGAGGAATCACCGACCACCAAGGTACATAAAGAATTGGGTCATTGGTGAGCCAATTTAGATCTGGTAACTCAAGTGTTGCAACGAAAGGCAACTATCTATTGAGGTCAGGTTGAGCATATCCAGGGTATGATGGGATTGCCTGGGCAATAGGACTTTGCATACCAGCATAAGGCATTTGCTGGTGGTAACCTTGACAAGGGCAAGTCTGTTGAGAAAATCTAGTGTAGGATTGTTGTTGAGCAACAAGATACATTTGATGTTGTCCAAACCTAGCATAGCCTTGTTGACTAGGACCTGGGTAAACTTGTTGTTGAACAAACCCAGAAAAGGCTTGTTGACCAAGTCCAGGATGAGGTTGGTATTGCTAGAATTGCTGCTGTTGATATTGGAGTTATCAAGGCTATTGAAGCAGCTATTGTTGTTGTTGATACAATGGTTGTTGATTGAACAGTTGTTGCCCACTATTGTAAGCTTGATTAGGTTGTGAATACACTAAACCAATGTAAGTCTGAGTCATTCCAGTAAAAGGTAAACTAGCATGAGGTTGTTGCACTCTGGGCACAAGTGGTTGTTGTAAAACTTCCTCAGAAGGTTGAATCTGTACACCTGAAACTTGGGGGTCTGAGGTTGAAGGATCGGCTTCCACAGGTTGAGTTACAACAATATGAGCTTGTGACTGTGGTAAAGCTGTAACAACATGCATTGTAGGTATGGATGAGATAGATTGCATAGGTTGTGATGGATACACAAGCCTAGGTTGAATGGGCATTGTTGGTTGCCACTGACAGATATTCATTCTATGCTGACCTAAAGATGACGACATACCGACATATGGTTCCCCCCCAAAACATGGAGGATAAGAAGATTGTGCATATTTTTCTCCATATGGTGGTAGTCCAGTGTAAAGCGGATACATAGGATGGTGACCAGATGAACCAACTTGATATTGACTTGATGGGTCCAGCTGTTCGGTATCCGTTAATAAGGAACCATATAAATTTTCTGTAGAGGACATTGGTGAAGACCAAGGACTAGAAGCAACACCTGAGTGGGTTCTAGATAAAGATTGGTAACCTGATGGGATGAAGGGAACACCATATAAGTGTGACTCAGGTGTCATAGTAAACATCGAAGAGGTTGCGACAGAAGATTCTACCGTAGCTGTAACATATGGTACAGTTTAGGATGTTGAATCTTCCATAGTCAAAGTAATCAATATCAAAAGTAGTAAAATGAGAAGTATGAGGATATAGATAAAGTCCATTTCCAAAACGGAATGGAATTCTGGGTGTTTCTACCTCAGGTTCCTATTCTATCAAAATCAAACCAGGTGGAAGGATTTCACTGTCAGGTCCATAATAGATTTCTAGTATTTGTTCCTGAGATAAAGAGGATGCCTTGATAGTTATGGATGTCTGAGGATGTACTGGTTGATCTTCTTCATTTATGGTAACAACTTTTGATTATTCAACCTCAAGATCAAAATGTTTTGGTAAAAGATCAGGTCTAGGTTGGGCCTCTTGAACAACTTCTGGTTCAAAAGTAACTTCTGATTGAACAGTGATAGGTTCAGGATCAAATTTTGGTTGAAAAGATTCAGGTTCAGAAGCAATTGCTTGTTGAACAATTTTGGGTTGGGAATCAACTTGTTGTTGTACAAGTTGGGTTACCGTTTCACTAGATTCAGTTCTAGTTTCATCAGGTAATTGTGGAGATTCCACTTCAGTAACATATGTACCAGTAACTATAGGAGTAACTAGGGTCACAATACTTACCGGTTTAGGTGTTTCTGGTAATTCAAATGAAGAACCAAAAGTTTGTGAAGTACTAGATTCAGTCAAACGAGACTGCTTTGACTGGATACGTGTAGCTTCAGGTGGTAAAGGTGATTTACTAGCTGCTCTCTACGAACAACGGGGTAAGGGTTGATGTTCCTCCATGATTGCTGATTGATTTTATTACAAAAAAGAAATAAGAAAAAAGGGGTAAGCTAGGAAAAAGGTTTAAAAAGAAGCTGTGAACTGCAGAATACCTCTTGGCGAACCGAGAAGTACAGGCAGGTAACCTCCCCGAATGTTGTGTTCGCTGTATCATAGTGTAAAAGGCGATCAACTTGGTTACCTAAGGATGGATAGCAACCTAGTTTTGTCCTCCCATACATACCCAAAAGTACTTGGAGGCCCAATCCGTCTTAGCGTTGTCTAATGCGAAATTGCATAGTGAGAGCATTCATTTATACTTTACATACTGTAACACTGCCCTATATACTCAAAGGTACGTGAATGAGCTACGATATAATCACGTACGTGGAATGAGGTATCACACTCGAAATGTATTGCAGACAAGTTAGCAACAACTGTTATGTTTTACGACGTTAGAACATGTCTCTAGCCTATAACCTTTAAATGTTTTGCGTTAGGTGAAAATGGTCCATTAGGTTAATTGAGGTTAATTTTAAGTTGAGCTTGACTAAGAATTTGCCTTTCAAGGTTCACCATGTGATGTCTTTGAAATTCCTAGAATGAAACTAATATGATAAGCATTCTTTTCATTCAATTTCAGCAATGAAAACTTTAGCTAGTAGGGATAGAGAAATCAGATTCTTTTAATCAAAGAGAAAAGAGCACATCTAATGCAATTTCCCTAAATTATTCCTATGAGCACACTCAAACTTTTTCAATGCACACAAGTTTTTCTTTTCAATTCCATTAATGTTTGAAATGAAAAAAAGGAAACTAATGCACATACAATCAATCAATCTTTTTGCAAGAACGAAGAATTTATTACAATTCTTTTTGGAAAGAAATGAAGACTTTTACGACACTTTCTTTTGAACAAATGTTAATCAACTATAAAATAACTTTAACAATGAATTGATAGTGATAAAGAAATCATTTAATAAAAACTAAAGAATCAAGGCCAAAGTAGGGCTAGCAAAGGAAACACAATTTGATTTTAGAAACACAAGCATCATTGATCTTTCAGCAAGCAAAAACAAAAGGAAATTTGGGAAAAATCAAGTCAAAGGAGGGATTTTTGACCTAAGGAGGATCAGGGCAGCCTTGAATGGGGACAGTGCTCTTCAAAGCACTGTCCTCAAGCCAAGGGTGCTCTGCAGTGCTCTGTCTCTTGGTCAAACCTGCGCTGGTGCCAGAGAGGCCATCGTAGCATGTTTCAAGCGCAATTTTTACCAAAAAACACTTCAAAAGGCTGAAAAAAGATCAATTGAAGCAAGTAAAGTCTACCAGTGTATACTAGGATGAAGGTAAACTACCCGAAACAATGATCGTTCCCCAGTGGAGTCGCCAATTTTTTATCTAGGATTTTGCATCTACGGATGAATATAATTTCCCTAGGTGGGTAGCTACACCTAGAAAAACAAAATTAAAGTGCTTAACCTTTTTCTACAGAAGATAAATAAGACAGGGGACCTACTTGTTATATTTTGCTTTCCCTTTTTCTCCTTTTTATGGCTCCTATCTCTCCTTCTCGAACTTAACCCGCTCGTCAGGTACCGTAATCATAAATAGAGGACAAAAACCAGTCAAAGCAAGAGATCTATCTACTATAAGCAAATGGAATCAAAATAATTTACACATATAATCATCATACATAAAGAGAAGAATATGGAAAAGGTGTAAACAACTTTATTAAGTAGAAGGAAGAGTTACAACCATGAAGTCTGATTCACTGTCACTCCTCCAGCTTGGATTCCAACCAACATCACATCAAAAGTGCAACACTCCGGCAGCATAACAATACCTGCTTACAATCTCAAACCTCACACCAACAATATCTCCTTATAAATTCTCAAATTCCAGCCCCTGATTACTTAGATGAGTGCTTAATTTATAGGAAAATGCAGGAGGTTTGGTCATGAATGAATGTATTGAATGGACTTGCAAGCTTAGAGTTAGTTTCCATGAAGGAAGGGATGAGAGGATAGGAGGTTACTTAACTCATTCCTTATCCAATTTCGAGCTCATAGGAGATGATCAGTGTGGGAATCTTCTAGAAGGCTCCAGAAGATAAAAATATTCCCAGAACCCTATGAGGATTTCACTCAATCTCGCGCAGTGCAGGTCAAAGTGGGCCTAAGTGCTCTGGAATGCACCTTGACATGGACCTACTTGCACTGAAGTGCACTTACCCCTGACCAAGGCTGCACTAGTCCCTCAAGAAGGAATTTCTTGAGGGCTTCAGGCCAAGAAACTCTCAGGGAAGGAGGAATTCAAAGTGATGACTTGTCTAGGGCATGTAGCAATTGAATTAGGGTTTCATGAGCCCTAATAGTATTGATATGAATGATGGGAGTGATGTGCCCAAATGGATCTGTAACAGGGGGCGATAGTTTTGGTACTTCATCTCTTAGGGTTAGGTTTTGGATGTTTAGTGTTTTCCTTTATTTCTCAATAATAAATAGGCATTTGAGCCTTATTGTAACACATCTTAGAGGCCTACAACGGCCACATCTATTCTCAAAGATGAGCCACCATCACGTGAGCTAGTTTACTTCCATTCTATTTGTAGGCTTATTTCAGTATTTGATATTAATGAAATGAAGTGTTATTTCTCCTGTATCTTTGTATTTATGGTTATATTTGTAATTTTTTGTGTTCCTATTTAAGTTTAGATCAATTCTCCATGAATAAACCAAGGAGAAGGAGCAAAGATGCACTTGCAAGGAGGAATCACAAAGAAGAACCATCATGAAGACATGAATCACATCCTAAACTAAGATAGATTAATCACATTCCGTGATGACTAAGAAGGTAGCAATGATGATCCAAGACCCCTTGGATGGTGAAGTTGAATATAAAGCAATAAGAGAGTAGCTTGGCATTGCCACATCATCATGAAGTCCTATGTCATCAATTCGAAATCATCACTATGCAAGTGTCATCACAATGTCGTATGTGCCAATGTGTCTTGCCACATCATTTGTGTATGTAATGATGTATTATCCAAGGAAAATGAAAAAATGTAATGTGTGGAAGTGAAAGATTCATATTTCGAATATCAAAAGTCACATGTGGAAAAAAGAGCCTTATAGAAGTTGAAAAGTCATTTAGGAGTCCAATATTCATGAGGATAGCTCAAGAGTCATAAGGGGAGATGAAAGGTCCTTCCTCTTGTTATGAAAGAAACCTCATAACTCAAGAAAATGCATTTTGGAGGCTTCATATTTGGAGAGATAGATTTGGCTTCTCAAGCTTGACATAGGAGAGAAGATCATTCCTTGAAGAAGCAATAAGTGACTTAACATTCCACTACTAGAGCTAGTGGCTCACGATTGTAACTATGTACTTGGATCATTCACTTAATTATCAGGAGCACATTGAGCCAACACATCTTCATGCATGTATTGTGACTATTGTAAGACTATTATTTATATGTTTTCAATATGTGTTATGTTCATACATACTAAAGAAATTGAACTATTTAATTTTCTTTCATACTCATCTTGTTGAATGTGTCTTGTGGTTTCTTTAATGATCGTTGTGTCTTTATGAACTATTTCGCTAGATAACTAACAAATATTTCATTGCTCTCTTGTGCCTCTCTTAGGTTAGTACTATTACTTTTATTCCAAACACTTACTCTTTAGACTCCCCTCATAAAAGTCTCCTTTTACGTGTTACAATTTGTGTTTCATATTGTCAACTTACTTGCCGATTTCAAAGGATATGTGTGTAATATCTTATGTTATACCTTGAAGCCAAGGAAAATATTAGGGTTATGGTGGCCAAGTCGATACTCTGGATGGGGCTCCTACTCCAAATGGTGTGAGGTCAAATTAAGACTTCATATTGTGGAGACCCCCTGTACATTGATAGTATTGAGCACCGTCAATAGGTTGAGATATTATGACATTGAGTTTTGTTCATCACATTATGATGTTAGATTACGTTTTTCACTTTACGATGCTAGGGTATGTTTTTCATATAGTATTTTCAAGTTAGGTTCATCACATTTCTATGTTTGGCTTTTGTATGTCATGTTGCAATATCAGGCTTTGCATGTCACATTGTGATGATAGGTTATGTTCATCAGATTGTAACATTTGGGTATGTTCTTCACATATGTTGTGTTTATTTGTGTTGGGTTGCATTATATTCTTTCCACAACTAGCTAACCTAGTTAACCGAGGGGTGGAGACCCCCCTTCGTTGCGCCGATTGTGCAGTGGGGGGGTCACAGGGGGGGCAGAAAAGCCCCCTGTCTAGGGGTTTGAGGGGGGTGGGTAGCTCCCCTCTACGGGGTTCAGGGCAACACCATGGGGAATTTTTTTTTGGACCCTATATTAGGTTGGGCGGACCTACCTATGGTTTTGTGCATGGTTTTCACACATGGTTTTGGACATAATGGTTTTCGGTCCATGGTATTCGATGCTTTAGCGTGTATAAATATGTATTGTAACATTGAAAGGAGCATAATGAAAAATCAAGATGGTAATCCCAGTTTTGGGATCCAGGGGAAAATATCTATGTATATTTGGTTTATCTCGCTATTATTTATTTTCTATGTTTTAGAATTCGTATGCAGGTAATTTTCGTACGGAGTTAAAACCTACATTTAGTATCAGATCTATTTTGGCTTCAAGGGGAAGCCCTTGTTGTTGAGGGGCTTTCTTGGGCCTGTGGTATACCTTGTTCAGTGGGAGATCTGCGGGATTGATTCTGGTGGTGATAGAAGATGGCGAGCAGTGGAAAGATAGAGATCAAGAAATTTAATGGTAATATTTTTTAGTTATGGAAACTCAAGATGGAGGATTTGTTTGTGGATAAAGATCAGTGGATCGTAGTAGATCCTGGTACTAAACCAACGAGAGTGTCCAATGAAGAATTGAAGAAGTTGGGTCAGAAGGCAAAGAGCACAATACGATTGTGTGTCTCAGATTTAGTATTTCTGAATGTATAAGGGGAAGCTACGATGAAGGCTTTGTGGGACAAGTTAGGGACTTTGTACCAATCTAAGTCTTTGGTGAATAAACTATTCCTATGGAAAAAGTTTTATAACCTGAGGATGAAAGATGGAGACTCGATGACAGAGCATCTGAATGCATTTAATACTGTGGTAAGTCAGATATTATCTGTTGATATTAAAATTTTAGATGAAGATAGGTGCATCAGTTTTTTGTGTTCTCTACTAGATTCATGGGATAGTCTGGTTCTTGCACTAGGTAGTAATGAAACTACCTTGCAGTTTGATGAAATAGTCTCATCCTTGCTGATAGAGGAGATGAGACGAAAAAATATGGAGATCCAAAATGGTGATGCCTTGTCTGTATGAGGACGGTCCTAGAATAGAAACAAAAATAAGTCATCGAGTGGGAGATCTAAATCTAAAGGGAGATTTAAATCTCCAGGAAAACCTGTAAAGGTGATGTGCTGGAAATGCTAAGAGGAAGGGCACTACAAAAGGGACTTTAAATATAAAGCTCCCGACAAAGGAAAGGGATCTGATGATGCTCCTTTTGTAGAGGCGAAAACCACCTCAAATGAAGGTGCGGATGTGTACTTGGCTTCTTCAAGTACAAATGTAGATCATGAGGCATGGTTGATTGACTTAGGTGCATCCTTTCACTTCACTCCCCATAGAGAGTGGTTCTACGAGTATGAGAAATATGATGGCGATGATGTCTTTTTAGGGGATAATAATCATTGGTCATGAAAAAGTAAAGTTGAAGCTGCAAGGTGAAGGGTTAGAACACTTCTGAGTGTTCTACATATTCCTGCATTGGCCAAAAATCATATTTTTGTAAGCAAGTTGGATGATGCAGGTGTAAAAACTGTGTTCTTGAAGTATACCTACAAGATGGTTCAGGGAGCACTGGTATTGATGCAAGGAGTTCAGATTGGAACTTTGTACAAGCTGCAAGGTAGCATTGTTATTGATGGGTGCAACAGTTCCTTGGTCCCTGAAAGTGGAGCATAAAATCTAGTGGTCTTTGGAGAAAAGACCATGCTATGGCATCAAAGGCTTGGGCATATTGACGAGAAGGGCCTTCGAATACTTCATGGTAAAGGTATGGTAGAAGGTATGACTAATAGATCTCTCGATTTTGATTTTTGTGAAAATTTTGTATATGGGAAGCAGAATTGGGTGAGCTTCCCCTCTGGTGGTAAGAGGGAAAAACATATATTAAAGCTTGTTCACAGTGAGGTGTTTGGACTTGTGAAGGCTCCATCACTTGGTAATTCTGTGTACTATGTATCATTTATAGATGACTTCTCAAGGAATACATGGATATATTTCCTCAAGAATAAATCTGAATTCTTTGACAAGTTTATAGAATTTAAGGCTCTTGTGGAAAACTAGACAGAGAAGAAGATAAAGGTGTTGAGGTTAGATAACACTGGAGAGTTTTATAGAAAGGAATTTGAAGAATTCTGTAAGAAGTGTGGTATGGCACGACAGAAGACTACTCCATACACACCTGAGAAAAATGGAGTTGCAGAAAGAATGAACGAGACGTTGATGGGAAGGGCAAGAAGCATGCTCAGTGGTGCTGGGTTAGGACAATAATTCTTGGAAGAGGCGGTGGAGACAACATGTTACCTGGTCAACAAATCACCTTCATCAGCATTGGAGGATAAGACTCCATAAGAGGTATGGACTGGAAAGAAATCCTCCCTTTCACATCTGAGGGTATTTGGATGTGATGCAGATGTACATGTTCCAAAGGAGAAAAGAACAAAGTTGGATAGTAAATCTGAAAAGTGCATATTTATTGGGTATAAGGATGGTTTAAAGGGTTATAAGCTTTGGAACCCAGTAATAAGGAAGGTTGTGTACAACCGAGATGTGGTGTTGAGAGAAGTGAAAAATGTTATTAAACATGAAGTCCCATAAAAGGAACCTGAGAAGATAGTGTTTGAGCTAAAGGAGGAAGAATCAGACTCTAGAGCAGAAGAGGAATGAGAAGATGAAGAGCCACAAACTATGGTTGTGAGAAGATCAGTTTGAGAAGGAAGGCATCCAGAAAGGTATAGTACATCTACTTTCTGTTCTTATTTTGCTTTACCTATTACTGATGATGATCCCAGAACTGTGAAGGAAGGAGTAGATTCAGAGGATGGAAAACTATGGAAAGAGGCCATGGTTGATGAAATGGCATCTTTGCACAAAAAAGAGGCTTGGGATTTGGTGGACTTGCCGGATGGAAGGAAACCCATTGGTAGCAAATGGGTGTTCAAGAAGAAGACAAATTGAGAAGGAAAGGTGGAGAAATGCAAAGCTCGCTTGGTAGCAAAAGGTTATTCCTAGGTGCCGGGAATTGATTTTGGTGATATTTTTTCTGTTGTTGCCAAGGTAGCTTCTATTATATTACTTTTATCTGTTGCTGCTGCTTTTGATTTTGAGGTAGAACAGATGAGTGTGAAGACATAAATTCTTCATGGAGATATGGAAGGGGAGATCTACATGAAGCAACCTGAAGGCTTTGCGGTGAAGGGTAAGAAAGTTAAAGAAGTCTCTGTATGGTTTAAAACAGTAACCAAGGATGTGGTATCATAAATTTGATGCGTTTATACGAGGACTTGGCTTCACCAGAAGCAAAGAAAATCACTGTGTGTATTTTAAATTAATTGGTGACCATCTTATTTATCTAGTCTTGTATGTGGATGATATGTTGCTCGTTGGAAATGACAAAGAAATTATTCAGGATTTGAAGAACCTGTTGGGTTGTGTTATATTCTTTCCACGACTAACCTATGTAGTGAATCGTGGGGTTAGAGGGGGGGCAGAGCCCCCCCTTCGTTGCGTCGATTGCGCAGCGGGGGGGTCACAGGGGGGGCGGCAGCCCCCCTTGTCCAGGGGGTTTGAGGGGGGCGGGTAGCCCCCCTCTACGGGGTTCAGGGCAGCGCTTTTGGTCCATGGTTTTGGACGCGATGGTTTTCAGTCCATGGTATTGGATTCTTCGGCATGTACAAATATGTATTGGAACATTGAAAGGAACATAATGAAAAATCAAGCAGGTAGTCCCGATTTTGGGATCCAGGGGAAAATATCTGTGCATATGCGTTTTATGTGTTATGCTCTCGCATTGTTTATTTTCTTTGTTTTAGAATTCGTATGCAAGTAATTTCTGTACAGGGTTAAAACCTATAGACCCAATTGTCCTCAAAATTCGACATGAAAGATCTTGGTGCTGCAAACTATATTTTGGGCATGGAAATTAAAATATATCAGGCAAAGTGGAAGCTCTAGTTAAACCAGAGGAAGTATGTCAAGACAATACTACATAGGTTTAATATGCAGGATAGTAAACCAGTGAAGGTTCCTATTCCTATAGGTGTAAAGTTATCTGATGAACATTGTCCCAAGACACAAGAAGAGGAAGAGAACATGTCCCGTGTTCCATATGCAAGTGCAGTCAGTAGCCTGATGTATGCGATGGTCTATACTAGACTAGACATTACACATGAAGTGGGAGGATTGAGCATGTTCATGTGAAAACTAGGAAAGGAGCATTGGACAGTAGTGTAGCGGGTTTTCAGGTATTTGTGTGGCACTAGTGATTATATTTTGTGCTACCAAGGAAGACCACGATTGGACAAAGTTTTTGATATCCATGGCTTTGTTGATGCAGAATGGGCTAAAGATATGGATCATTGAAGATCTACAAGTGGGTATGTGTTTAACCTATTTGGAGGTGTAGTCTATTCGATGACTAAGAAACAATTTGTAGTGGAATTATCAACTACAAAGGAAGAATACATGGCAGCTACTCATGCAAGCAAGGAAGTAGTTTGGTTGCAGAGATTGTGTTAAAGTATGGGGTTAGTATAGGGATCTATAAGGATAGACTGTAATAGCCAAAGTGAAATTTTCGTGGCAAAGAAGCCCGCTTATCATTCAAAGACAAAGCACATTGTTGTTCAATATCACTTTGTTAGGGATATGATCGAAGACAGAAAGGTGTTGCTGGTAAAGGTGGAGACTTTGAAGAATACTATAGATGAATTGACAAAATCTGTGAGTGATGAGAAGTTCTCTTGGTGTATAGAAATAATGGGTGTTGGAGGGCTACATAAATGACTAAGCTCTCTTGTGGCCCACTGTGGAAAGAAAAAAACAAGTGGCAAAATGTTGGGTTGTGTTATATTCTTTCCACAACTAGCTAAGCTAGTTACCTGGGGGGTTAGAGGGGGGCCAGAGTGCCCCCTTCGTTGAGCCGATTGTAAAGTAGGGGGTGAAAGAGGGGGAAGCCCCTCTCTACAGGGTTCAAGGCAACACTTGGGGGAATTGTTTTTTGGACCCTATATTAGGTTTGGCAGACCTACCTATGGTTTTGTGTAAGGTTTTCGCACATGGTTTTGGACATGATGCTTTTCGGTCCATGGTATTGGATGCATTGGCCTGTATAAATATGTATTGTAACATTGAAAGGAACATAACGAAAAATAAAGTTGGTAGTCCTAGTTTTGGGATACAAGGGAAAATATCTGTGTATATTTGCGGTATGTGTTATGCTCTCACTATTGCTTATTATCTATGTTTTAGAATTTGTATGCAGGTAATTTCTGTACGAGGTTAAAACCTACAATTTGTTGAAATATAAATCTAAAGAACTTGAAACATTCAAAAAATTTCACCTACACCTAGCCAAACTTGGGAATCCATCTCCATGATTTATATGTTTGGCCTTCCTTCTACCAAGCATGGTAATGACTGTGTATTGTGGTATTTTATATATTTTCCAATATGGCTATATTGGCTATTTGCAAGAAGAGTATCACTGCAGCAGACAGTACCAAAATCTTCTTCGAACGAGTATGGGTACATTTTGTGTTATAAAATTATATATTACAAAGAAATGGAACACATAAAATATTGCAGTAATATAAACACAGAAAATGCATAAAACAAGAGAGACACAGATATACGTGGTTCACCCAGTTTGGGCTACGTCCACGGAGAAACAACCAGTCCTTCTTTTTATATTATCCAGCAAACTGAAGAGATATAACCTACAATAGATCCGCTGTAATTCCCTCTTCACTCTCAATCTTCTCTCTCTTCCTCACTCAAAATATAGATCTACATAGATGCAATATAATTCCCTCATATATAGTGAGGGGTTTCCTTGTAGGGCAAAAAACCCTAAATTAAAAATAACTTCTACCATCAGATCTCTGCCTAATGAACGACCTAGATTGACTAAGAAATTACAAAATTTTACAAGGCAATTTTACATCTATTCTTAGCTTCAAGGGTGCTGACCCCAAAACCCCCAGCCAGGGAGGGGCTCCCAAAAGGTCACAGCTGCCCCCCCTTGGACCCCCCGTGCAACGAATATTTTACGGGCAGCGTTGCCGCCCCATTTCGAACTGGGGTACAATGCGGCGATGCCTTTGAATACAGAAGATAATCAGGCTCCACACCCAACATTTTGGGATCCCATAGACCATTATATCATATTGGGACAACATGTTCCTGAGAGCATTCTAGTCAGGGATTTGGTCATTGTTGGACAAAAAACTCACTGAGTCGACTGTAATTCATCCCTAGAATGATGGATAGACAGAGGTCATCAACAAGATGATAGTTGAGACACTATGCATGTACAAAGATAAGAATCCATGAACATGGGATGAGATTATTCCCTATGTGTAGCATAGCTATAATAGAGTTCTCCATATCTCGACTAGCCACAACCCCTTTCAAGTGGGCCTCAAATTCCAATTGTTATGGTCAATTGATAGTGTCCATGCCTCTTGTGACTACACATGTAAAATATGTGAATGTACAATCCAAGGTTGATAAAGCCACTAGGTTAATTATATGCATCCAACACATATGCCAATAGGTTCATGATATCTTGGATAAATCCAATTCGAAGTATAATCAATGTCATGATCAACATCAGGTTCCACATAAGTTTAAAGTGGGACACAAGGTATGGTTGCATCTATAGAAGGAATTCCTTGTCAGTGCCCATCAAAAGCTTTGACCATTACGATATGGGCCTTACACCATCACCAAGGTAGTGGGTGACAATAATTTTGAGTTAAGTATCCCTCCATTCCTTGGCTTGCACCCCATATTCAATGTGGACCACCTTTGGCCATAATTTCCACCATTGTTGGCCACATTAGACATTGCTGAGCAGCGGACACAACTAACGCTCAATCCAGATTAAATCAAGCTAGCCACAACTAATTGAATCACAGAAATACAAATTAAAAGCAGTCTCCAACAAATAATCCAATTGTATTGAGTTGTCAAAGATGACCAGTTCCTGCACCAAGGCAAGTGGCTCACTAGGGATGAAATTCAATAGAAGTTTCCCTGTCTCATAGAAGCACTCAACAAAATGGTGACCATTGCTTCCTAACGGGGGAGGAATGATCCGGGTGGATATAGGTGGCCACCAACCTATTCCACTTGGACCTCCAACATGGTTTCCTTTTAGCTTCCAAATTTCTAGCAAAATTTCCTATTTTGGTAGTTTTTATTTTTGGTAGTTTTTTGAGTCCTAAAGTTCTGGAGCCATTTTGAGGCCCTAAATGAAGTTCTTTTGGAAAAAGGGAAAATTCATAGCCCACAATAGGGGTTTGTAGCAAAATTTTATTTCCTCAGATAGATATTTCTAATGAGGTATTGTACACACCAAATAAAGAATGTATTTCAAAATTACGACCTCGGGAAGTTGATGTTCCAACTAACACCAACAGGGCCCACAAACTTTTGGCGCTTCATCTCCTAGGGTTAGGTTTTTGGATGTTTATGTTTTTACATAGTTTCTTGATGTTAAAAATTCATGTCAGCATCATTGTAACACAATTTAGAAGGTATATAGCCATCACATCTTTTCTCAAAGATAAGCTACCATCACACGAGGTAGTTTGATTATCTTATGTAGGTAAACAATTTCCAACACTTGCTATTAATTAATTGAAGTCATGTTTCATTGTTGTGTTCTTCTTTAAATTTGTATTTCATTTCCCCTTTAAGGTACAAGTTAACTTTCACATTGTAATATTTGTAGGCTAGATAGACGCAAATGCCCTAAATAGATGGTTAAATCTCCTATAAGGATATTTTCGGTCCATAATTTTTTCTATAGGGAAAATATTACTTTTGCACTCCTCAAAGCCTCACCCCATGTCAAGAACTAGTGCAAAAACTACTGTGACTAGAGGAATGAGGATGAACCCTCACTATTTTCAGTTGTACCCTCCTGGAATTATTTCTGAGATTTCATCAAGGAACAATATTACCCTGTCGGGAGCTATGAATATATATTCATAAAATGGACCATACTATGGCTGTAAAGGGGCCAAGACATTCCAGAGTTCACAAATATCTTTCATACCTTGTGCACTAAGATGGATATCAAAGAATCTTAGTGACATCTAGTGATCAAGTACTATGGATGTCTACACATATACATCTAGATATAAATTGAGTTCCTAGACATCTCCTCAATTGGTGCAACATACCGATATTGCATAAATAGAAAAATAAAATAAAAAAAAGAAGAAATACATTGGATATGAAAATCCTTCATAGTGGAAGCAGGAAAAGGGACAGAGCTAGGGTGGACTTCTCCAGGACAATGCAACTAAATCTCAAGAAAGAATTATTATGGAAATTAAAAGGAAGACACTGGGAATTGGCGTAGGCTCCACAGAAGTCCCTTGCACAACATTGATTATTACCGCTTGAAACAATCATTATTGGCAGCTTGCAAAGAAATAAATAAAATCTGGCTCAACTTTTGATTTAAAATAATATAAAAGAAATTTGATCATTGTTTCATAACCCAATGTTATCATTGCAATTATGAATATCCAACTAGAAGAGTTAGAGGATCCCTTAGTGGGGGAGCACCTCTTCCATTCACAGATGTGGGTAACAAGGACCCCACTACATTTCATTGTTGACAATGGTAACCAGAATAACCTAATTTCAGCAAAGCTCATCAAGGAATTTAAGCTGTCAATAATGTTACACCCCCAACCATACACCATTGGTTGGTTGAGCCATGGATGAGACATCTGTGACATCCAACAATGTCGTTTTTCCTACAACATCAAGCCCTTCACATATGAGGTATTGTGTGATGTTGTGCCACTCAAAGTTTGTGACATTTTGTTAAGACAACCTTATATGTGGAAACATTATGTTGTTTATGAGTCTCGACCTTGTAGTGTTGTTATTACTCTAGGGTATCAGCTCTACAACATACTAGAAGAAGTTCCAATAGCTGCAAAATTGTCAATCTAAAAAAAAAATGCAAGAAGGTGTTATCTCATACTTCTAAGTTTTTTCTTTCCATAGTTGGGTCAGAATGTGAACAACAAGTCACTGCAACCACCAAAACTTCAGTACAAGCTCTTTCTACAAAACACAAGAAGGTAGACAAGCTTATAGAATAGTAAAGGGATATATTCACCTCACTAATAAAGGCACCCCTACTCTTCCAAGTCACACATTGACTTACATCGAATGAAATCCATCCATATGTTTAGTGTGGCTACAATGGAGTTCTTTACAAATCTATTAGTTCTTTGCAAACATGTTCAGGGACCAGGGTTCCAATCAATAATCCCCATGGATGTCACCTTTTAGACTGCATCTTCACCAAAAAATTCCTCCCATCGTCCAACCAAATTTTTTGAATGATTTCAACACTTCCAATAATAGGTTCATGATTCCCTACCAAGAGCCAATGCCAAGTATAAACAAAGACACGACCAATATCAGGTTCTATGTAATTTTCTAGATAAAACTAATGGGATTATGGATGTCAAGATAAAGGGTACTTGCCAATGAAACATACAACTCTTTCAAGTGGTTAACATAAGGAATCTTCTTAACTAGGGAAAGTGGTTCACCAGGAACCAAGTTTAGCAAACATTTCCTCATATGATGAGGGGATTTTATGTAACAATGACCATTTTTTCTAAAGGGGGGAGGATTGATCCAAAAGGATAATAGTTACCATGGTTAACAATTATTTTTCTACCAATGTTTGTAAAATCATGGATTATATTTTAAATATGCATGAGAAAAAAAAATCATAATAGTGAAGTAAGAATCTAATCGCACGATGATTTAGTTTTCACCATCATATTCACCCATGGATTCTGTAAACCATGGTATTTACACATGGTATTTGAATCACACAATATTTTAATTTTTACCATCATAATTTGTGATCTTCACCTATGGTATTCATCCATGGATTTTGTAAACAATGGTGCTTACCCATGATATTTTGAAATGTACAAAGGGATGACTCTTAGTGGAAAGACCCTTGTTAAAAATATAAATACGAGAATTCATTGGGATCAAAGCAAGCTTTTCTCATAATGTAGTATTATTTTATATTATCAATTCAATAAACATTTGAGTTCATGTTTACTCTCTTATGCATGGTACCATATTCTTAGTTATCTTTATAATGTTTTTCTGCATTATTTCTCTTATGAATTGTGCCCTATTCTGAATTATTTTTATAATGTTTTTCTACAATATTTATCTCATGCATTATGACATTCTGCTTTCTCACTCACGAAATTTGACTTCTTAAACAATTTGGATCACACCAACATTAAATGCTTCAGATTTCATGAGAAATTTGCAATTAAGTGCACTTGTGCCAAAGTAGTACTAGGATCGTAGATTTGTTGGGAATTTTTAGTTGGTATTCGTTTGTCACTCTATAAGTCTCATTCCTCAAATGATCCAAATCAGTTTGAAATATACCTTCATTAACATATGAGCAGCATCAAACCATTATTCCATATAATCCTTTGTAGAATGGTGTAGCAAAACGAATGAATGGGACACTCTTGAATATGGTACACTTAATGATATTTTTTCAAGAATGTGAAGTTGATGTTTTGGGATAATGAATTTCTATGGAAAATATGTGTGAAAAACATGAGTCCATCTCATTCCCTTGGGAATAAGACTCCATATGAATTGTGGTATGGTTGCATTTCTTTGGTGAGGCTTTACAATGTATTTGGTTCCACCTACTATTTCTTAATTCCTAGGAAGAAAAGAAACAAAATTAGTGCAAGGAGTCGAAACAGAATCTTCTTGGGTTAGTCAAATACCACCAAGGAATTTCATCTTTATGATGAGGTCAATGAAAACTTCATTCTTTCTAGAGACGTGCTTTCCTTCGAACCTATTGGGATTAAAAAAATTGTTCAGTAACAATTTGATCATTTGGATATATTTACCATGTAAAGAGATATAATGAGTTTGCTGATTAGATTCCACATCTGGAAGTGGGGATCCTTATCTTGGAACAATCTCTAGAATCTTATTTTTAAGTGCCATCTTCCCGTCATGAAGAAGATCCAACAACTTCACCATAATAGGGAGATCAATTGGATGATATGATTAAGAGAATTGAAAGACTAAACCTTAATGGGAATGCAACACCATCTCAAGTACTAGAGCAAGCTAGATCACCATAGAATGGTCCAAAGTTGCTTATAAAGACACTTGAAAATATTGATGAAGTTGGAAAGATAGGAACCAAAAATTCTACAAGGCAAGATGGAGGTGATGTAGATAATTCAATGTAAATGATATTGATGTTTTACATGGTTGTGAATTGAATTTGTCTACTAACTTGAAACCAACTTCATTTGAAGAAGTTGCTTCTCTTCATGAGTGTAAAGAAGCCATGCAAAGGAGTATGTTTCTCCTATACATTTGGAACTCAACCAATTGATTGTAGGTGGGTCTTCAAGAACAAGTGCAAATTTTATGACTCACTTCACAAACATAAGTTTAGGCCTGTGGTGAGTGGATATGTAGAGAAGAAGGCATAGACTATGAGGAGACCTTTTCTCCCACAAATAAATGGGCTAGTATTCGTGCATTATTAGCTTCGGCATGCATAATAGGTAGATGATTTATTAAATGGATGTGAAAATAGCCTTCTTGAATGGAGACTTGAAAGAGAATGTTTAGATGTCTCTACTATGAGTATTTTTTATAAAGGGTCAAGAACATAAGGCACACAAGTCCATTATGGCCTAAGGAAAATATTTTCCACATGTTATGGAAAGCTAAGTGAGCTTTTTTTTAAGACCAATTTCAAGCCTTTCAATATTGATGATGCAACTTTGTTTGTCAAAAAAGTTGGGAAAACTATTGTATATCTTGTGGTACATGTAAATGATCTTTTGATAAAATGGATAAATGAAGCATGTATTACATCCATAAAGAAAAAAATGAAGAAACTTTTTGAGATGACAAACATGGGACAACTTCAATATTACTTAGATATTAAAGTAAATCAAAATCCAAAATATGTATTTATCTCTCCAAAAAATAGAATAAAAAATTGTTGAACAAATTTAGCATAGCTAATTATAATCATCACTATTCCACAATGAAAAAAAATTGAAACTCACATTTAAAAAAAATTGAAAATATAACAACAACTTATAAAGAGAATAAATATTTCATTTTACACTAAGGATTCTTTCTTATGTTTTGGTCAATTACTTTAAGGGGGAGGAATTCACACTAATTAGACATACACATCCAAACTTTGACAAAGATAAAGAAAGTTTGCCACAGGAACTTTTTAAGTAAAAACCATGTCCAAATATGCGTGTTTTTTGATATGTTTTTCATGAACACATAAACAGAGGTGACTAATAAATCGTCGCACAGTTTGATCCCTAAGTTTTGGTAAAGTGCAAGCTTTCTTATCGAGGAAGGCCACCATTTTATTAAACATAATATCTCATATCTCATAAAGTTGGTCTCACTTTATTGGTATCCTCGTTCATGCCACATTAGTATATTTATTTTTCACTTTAGAATCTTAGTTACTAGGTTTTGTGATAATTATATTTCACTCATTTGTTTATAATTTTGTGATTTTTTTTAATAATTTTGTGGTTTTATGTATGGTTTTGGTTTAATTGATTCAATTTGGTTTTAATAGTATTTTTATATTATTATGAGTGTTAGTTTAATTGGTTGAGTTTTTCTTATTAAGGTGTTTTTTTCATACAAGTATACTTTTTTTGTTATTCATATGAATTAGGGAAGAGTTTATATAAGTCTGTATGGGAATGAACCTCATAATTTGTGGGGACTAAACCACCACATCATTAACATGCTTTTGTTATTGAAAAATTAGGAGTTCAATTCTTTCAACATTCTTTCAATTTGTATACACAAATATATTGTGTGGACATACCTACTACAAAATCTATGAAGCAAAAAACAATCATCATTTCTTACATTGTAAAATGAATTTCACTTTAACATTTATCTATATCACCTATGTCTTTTTTATCTACTTCAAAATTGATTCTCTTAAAATTTACTTACTCTGCTTAACGTTACTTTTTCATGTAATAAGATTTATGATGAACACTAAAAAAATAGGTATGGTAAATAAATATAAATATAAATAAACTCGATGTATGGTAAATAAATAAAACCACTTTTTATACTTACTCCAAAGGTATGGTAAATAAATAAAAATATAAATAAACTAGAGGTATGGTAAATAAATAAAACCTCTTTTTATATTAGTCCATAAACCTCCTTATATTTACAAAGGCTCAAAAAATAGGTTTTATTTAGGTGAATCCTATGGGCCAGCTACCATTTTAATACCATGAGCTAAATACCATTAATAAAAATATAAAGAAACGAGAGGTCTTGTAAATAAATAAAATATTTTTTTATAAATGAGGTTCTATTTAGGTGAAGCCTATGGGCCAAATTATTATTAATACTATGCAAAAAACATTATTAACCCTAATACTAATATTAATAAAAATAAAGATGGCACATGGTATTGACCCATGGTATTGAGAACCAATGGTATTGACCTATGGCATCCCCCTATTTAAAGGGGGGAATTAAACCATCATATATCCATCTTTACTCTGGATCTACTACTCGTTGAGAGGGATCAAATACCTTGATATGAAAACTAGCATAGAGTGAAAAAAGATTCGATCCATCTAAGCGCTTGGTAGATCTAGAGTAAAGATGGATCTATGTTGGTTTAAAATTTCCAGTGTGTGTGTAATAGTATAGTCACTCTCTCATAATAATACACTCACTCTATCACCTCTCATTTCCTTTACACTCTTAAAAATTCTCTCACATCATTAATTACTATCTTACTTTTGATAAAGGTTACCCGTATATAAATAATTGTATGGATTTTAAGGCTGATTAAACACATAGAATTTAAATAGAGAAGATAAATACGTTAAGATAGTTGGGAGAATTTCCACCGGTTTAAATCGATAACCTATTATAGTTTTGCTTTTAATATTTTTATTAATTTTTCTTACATTAAATTAAATGAAAAGTAATTTACATTTTATATATTATAAATTAATTTAAATAATAATTAATAACTAATCATAATATAAATTAATTTTATAATGTTAAATATACTATTAATATCTATGCATTATTATTGTTTTAGGGGTTTTTATATTTTTTTTTATTTTACACGAAAGAGGATATAAACCTAGGTTGCGCATCCTAACTTTTCCGACAATTCTTTTTAAAACCATCATCTCAACTGCTTTTTTGTTGAGATAATTCAATAGAAATATAATTTGGAGGTTAAGTGGTTAGGCTAATTCAAACTACTTAAGTATTGGTATGTTCAAATGATGATGATGTGCATGGTCAATAAAATAGTAATTAACACTATTATTTCTTATTAATTAACATTACTATTTTTCATGAGGCTAATTTAAACTACTCACGTATGGGTATGTTCAAATGATGACATAGTATTTGGTCAATAAAATAATAACTAGAAATTGCACCAAAAGGTGCAAAGGAACATTGATAAGAGTAGTGAGGAATGTGGAAGACAATAATCAAGCAAAATATATAAATGATGAAACACTACAAATTTGAATTTCTATATATTTTCTAAAGATTGTAATAGAACGTTAAATTTAAAAAGAATGCTACACTAACATAAATGTTTCAAACCAATAGAAATCCTTGATGGAACAAGGTACATAGCAGAGGAGTTCAATTTCTTTGGGGTTTTTTTAAATGGCGTGAAATTAATTATGAACACGAGAATTATGAGGTATTTATCAGCTAAAGATATCACTAACACTGGGGAGAAATGAATTTTATCAGTAAGTTGTTGGAAAGATGAGAAAAAATGGGGTTAAAAATAGAATTGTTGTATCAATGAATGTTGTGAAGTACTTGTGAAAAATGAGGACTTCAATTTCTTTGGCGTTTTTTTAATGGCATGAATTTAATTATGAACATGAGAATTATGAGGTATCTATCAGCTAAAGATATCACTGGGGAGAAATGACTTTTATGAGTAAGTTGTTGGGAAGATGAGGAAAAATGGGGTTACAAATAGAATTGTTGTATCAATGAATGTTGAGAAAGTACTTGTGAAAAAGTCTGTGATCTGGACAACCTAGTCATGTGTGCCTTTTAAGAAAGCCTACGTTAGCATCTCTATGAACGTTGTTGGATGCATATGCCATTTATGTATAATAGTCCTTTGCAAAAGGATTTGCGATGACTCTCATGAAATCCACAAATGGTTCACCATATTTAACAAGTAAGAAATTAGGCACTTACTCAATTAAATTGATCTCCAAGCATCATGGTTCCCACTATTCTATTTTGCACTCTTAGTTTGAAGAAACAATTTTGTGGCATAGATCATGTCATTTATCTTGTCTATAAGAATTATTGAGATACAATAAGAAATTCTTGATACATATATTTTTGTACTTCAGTATAATGAAAAACTTTACAATATTTTGAGTATGCGTGACGTTCCTTGTTCATTGAAACATACTATTCACAAAAAAATGCACTAAAATATTTTGTGAAAATAAAATTAACAAATTTTGAATTTTAAAAAATAGTAGAAACCATACCTATATTAATATTCAGAAACCATTTGTATATTAATATTTGGGAACATGCAATTATATTTGATATCTGAGCTTCAACAACTCAATTTTTTTTTATTTTTTTTTTTTTCGAAAATGTTGTTTGCAGTGACTATGAATCAAAATGTAGTTTTGTTGTTTATGAAACTCTTCTACAACAATGATGATTTAAGAAGGGTTTTCCCAATACACATGAAGAAATTAAATTTTAGAAACAATATGTTCATTTATGGACTTTACAGGTTTAAATATATGAGCTATACAATCTCTCTTGTCAAGCAATTTTTTCTTACTTGATTCGAAAAGACATTTTGAGTTACACTTGGAATTGGAAACCATGATTTATTCTCTCGCACCTTGCTTCTATGACCAATATCATATGTCATGATTTTATCTTCTTCAACCTACCAATGTCATGTATAATGGTTTAAGCTCCTTCAAGATACCAAAATTATGTGTGGTGGTTGGCGCCATCCATAGACTCCTTCAAAATATGAAAAACTAAAAATAGTGAAAAAAAAATGAAGACATATCTGGCCAACGTTTAAATCATGCTTTAAACAATAAAAGGTTTTGATTTTAAAAAAGAAATAAAGAGGGTTGGATTTCAGTGGGGGACTTTGGCTCTGAGGTACTAGGGTTTTGAATAGGGGGCGACAGGAGTGAGCTGGTAATGATGGAGGGGCTTGGAAGAGGGAGCTCCACTCCCTCCTACAGTAACACTGTCTCAAACAGAAGCAAAGAGGTGAGTTTGAACAATTTCAAGATACTTGTTGGAGAGGTAAATCCCCTCTACGGATAGAGGCGATCCCTACTAGCCCAAAAGGGGTCTAGCAATAATCGAACAATGCTACACTGCAGGTTCCTAGTTGTAATTAACAAGTGGGTAAAATAAACCTGCTTGGATTCCAACGCTTCGTTTGTCGAAGAGGTGATCCTCTCGCTCTTTCGCCCCAGCCGATCACAGTCCTCCACTATCCTCGCGGACGGACACCTGCACAAGCAAAGAGAGAGCAAACACAAGCGTAAAATCTACTAAAGACAACTATGTATCAGTCAGGAAGGATACAATTTA
>APFE030974395.1:599-12992 GCA_000404065.3 Pinus taeda | reverse complement strand
TCTAACCCTCAAGACACTTTACATCATGACTTTTACAATTTTACATCTCAAAGGGGGAAAACCCATTTGACATAGACCCTCATAGACCACCCAGTGCTGCGACCAAATATAATCTAGTAGATTAACACACTAGGATTCCTCTAAGATTCTAATGAAAAAATTCATTCCGGCTTTGGGGTTAGGCTGAAGGAAAACTCTGCCGATCATGGATCGGTGAGACAAAAAACCTTCCGGAACGTAGATTATCACTAGAAAATTAGGTCCACATAGGCAATTTACATACATGACTCAGATCTGCTAAGATTATTTACAATTTACACATGCAGACTGGGTTTACAACATAACATGATCAGGTCGATGATGATTGTCGAATGGCATGGACACGTCGATCAAGCGCTATCCCTTTTGGGAAGAAAAGGGGGTGTACTGCTATGGGTAGTTGACACATAGTGGTCAGCAGGATCAACATCCTTGTCTTCTGATGCATCAATCTTCTTCCACTTGGTGATCATTGGAGTAGCCATGGGTCTACAGTTCTCCACCCTGAATCTCTTCAGGATTTCTGTAGCATATCTCCCTTGCCCAAGGAAGATCTCTCCCTTTTGCTGCCAAACTTCCAACCCTAGGAAATAATGCATTTGTCCCAAATCCTTCATATTGAATTTTGTGGCTAGATTCTTCTTGCAGTCCCCAACGAGCCTGGATGATCCTGTCAAAAAGAGATCATCCACATACAATACTACGATTAGCGACTCATTCTCTACAACCAGATAATAGAGATGTGGATTTGTGTCACTCTTGACAAATCCCATCTTCTGCAAGTAGCCATCGATTCGACCATGCCATGCTCTAGGTGTCTGTTTCAGTCCATACAAGGCTTTTTTCGACCTTCATACATGAGACTTCTTCTCATGTGTCTCAAATCCCTCTGGTTGTTCAATGTATGCCTATTCTTCTATTACCTCATTCATAAAAGCCGTTTTGACATCCCTCTGATGAATCTCCCATCCCATTTGAGCTGCAAGAGATATCACGGTCCTAATAGACGTATACCTGTCTATTGGGGCAAAGGTCTCCTCGTAGTCAATTCCTTCCTTTTGAGCATACCCCTTAGCCACAAACCTAGCCTTGTATTTCTCAACACTGCTGTCTGTAGCGTATTTGATCTTGTAGATCCATCTCGAACCTACCACTAATATGTCTTGAGGCCTTAGCATTACCTCCCAGACATTGTTCACCATTATGGAGTTGTACTCCTCTACCATCGCATCTAGCCAAACCTGATGTTGAGCTGCCTCCTTGAAATTGGCAGGCTCCCCATCCTGAGCTACTAATGCCTGATATCTATTTGGCTATTTTCGCTCCCTCTTATTGTTTCTTGGTGCACCGATGAAGTCCTCTGCATCTCGCAGAACCTGATGAAGTTCCCTTCTAGCTCTTCCTCTGCCAGCAGGTGCTTTTGTTAGCTCCTCCTCCTCATCTTGAGAATCTTTCTACCCGAGGAAGAATTTTTTACTTCCATTGGTTGAAGAGGCTTAACCAACGGGTCCTCTTTTGACTGCTCCTCGGAAGGCATCTCACGAGATTTTCTGAAAGCCCTGTCCTCCATGAACTTTACATCTTGTCGAACTACTACATTCCTACTCCCCTAAAGGTAGATTCTGTATGCCTTAGCGTTCTTGTTATATCCCACCAGATATCCCTTTTCCGCAGTTTGATCCAGCTTCTTCCTCTTTTCCTCTGGTATGCAACAATATGCTAAACTCCCAAATATCTTGAAATGACTGACTTCAGGTGTCTTTCCTGTGAAAACTTTCTCTGGAGTAATCTTGCCCAACGCTTGATGAGGAGTCCTGTTCTAAACATAGACTGATGTGTTGCATGCTATAGCTGCTTCTAGAATAGTCCTATTCTTTCTTTCTGCTACTCCATTGTGATCCCAATTGTAGGGAGTTGTCCACTCTATTCTGATGCCCTCCTTAGCGCAAAAATCAGTGAAGTCCTTATCAACATACTCTCCACCATTATCTGAGCGCAAAACTTTTATTTTCTTGTCAGTCAAATTTTCCGCCAGAGCCTTGAACTCTGTGAATTGACCAAAAACCTCGTCCTTTGTTTTCAGAAAATAAATCCAAGTTTTCCTTGAGTGGTCATCATTGAAGGTAAGGAAACACTTGGCACCACTGATAGCTTTGACGGACATAGGTTCGTAGATATTTGAGTGTATCGATCCTAGTAGACTCTTGGCCCTGTGTTTGCTCCTAGGAAATGTTGCCTTGGCATACTTTCCTAGAGTGCATTCTCTACATACATCATCTCGTTCCATACTTAGATTTGGAACTCCTGTTACAGTGCTCCTGAGAATTCTCAGAGCTCCATGGTGCAAATGACCCATTCTTCTGTGCCATAGTTCATTCAAGTTCTTGTCTCCATGACTGCCGATTAGTGCCATCGGTGATTCTAGTTGTAATCTATACAACCTGTTACTTTTGATTCCGATCTGCACTTTCTTTTTCCAGCTCGGGTGTTTGACGTATACATTCGCCTTGATGAAGTAGACATCATAGCCCTTGCCTTGAAGTTGTGACATGGAAAGTAAGTCCATCCCCAATCCTGGTACATGCAGCACATTTGTAGCACAAATCCTTTCTCCTGATTCTGTTTGAAAGACTATGGTACCCTTCCCTACTAGAGTACACTTTGCCTTGTTCCCCATGGTGATTTGAAAGTTCATCTTCTCTTCTCGATGTTCTGAGAAACATTCCCTGATTCCCGTCATATGCCACGAGGCTCCACTGTCTATATACCACACTTCTGATGATGGAGAACTAGTCATGCAAGCCACTTCTTCTTCCAGCTTGGAAGCTAACATAGAGAAATCGAAGTTTCTTTCTCTTGTGTAATCTTCTGAAAATCTGTGCGAGTCCCCTAGCATGGATGCCTCTGCATCATGGTCTTGACCCATAACTGATTTTCCCTTCCTGTTTTTGATTACTCGCTCTGATACCATGTGAAAATTCTATCACTACAACCTCTGATTTACTTTTCCTACTTATTCCTCAATAAGTTATTTATGAAATGCCTTCAATAAACATTAAAATAAATTTGCTGCAGGGATCACACTGTATTACAGAAACAAACACATGTACAAGAATCAACACATTGACACAGATATTTTGGACAATAGTCCCCGGAAAAACCCAATGTGGGCAAACGGTGCAGCAAGGGAGGATTTTATTATTTAGCAATTCTTCAGTACAACAGGGTGCCAAACTAGCTTACCCACAGAGAGAAAAATTCTCCAGCACTTCTCCTAGTCCTAGCGTCAGCTTGGCTGATCTTTGCGTGGCTCCCAGACACTCTGCGTCAGCCTTTGCTTGACTGCGTTAGCACTGGGCCTCTCTGCATCACCCACGCAAGCCCTCTAGTGACTGCGCAGTCTCCTGCTGCCTCTGTGTCTGCTAGAAATGCCCTGCGTCTGCCTCTCCTACCTCAACGTTGGTCTCCAGTGGCTGATCCCTTCTCTTTGTTCTGTACATGCTGCCTCTTGACTGCTCACCAGACCACTAGCTCGAATTTCTCAGCTAACCCCGCTCTAGAAATTGAACTGACTGGTCTCCCTCAGTGTGTCCTCCAAGTGACCCTCAAGCCTCCTCTTATACTTTTCTCATTGACAAATTAATGGCCGAGATTAAGTCTCTAATCAACGACTAAGATTAACGCTGGCTTGATCCATGACTTTTGTACCCTTCTTACACAGTTTTATATTAATTCACATTAGTATTTTATTTTTCCTAAGTTTAGACTTCGGTACTCCATTAAAAATATTAATTATTTTAATATCTCCCAAACTGTTTAGAATTTGTCCAAACCATTTTTGGGTATTGGAGATCTCATGTGCATTAGCCTCTGCACCAATTTTCATGGCTAGGGCACATCCGATGCTACCCCAAATCAACAGTTGGAAGCCATGCAAAGGATGACTTGAAGTGGTATGTTTTTCTTGATTTCCTCCGCAGTTACTTACGGAGTGTCATTCTTCATTTGTCGAGGTTATATATATACAGTGCTGATACAAGGAGAGAGGATTGGGCAGTTTTATTCCTTGACAGTTTTGTAGTAGTGGACGGCTCCTTTCCTTTTTATCGTGTAGACCTTACATCACTAGCTCACTAGCATGTCACCTGAGATTCACTATGATGCAATCAATCTGTTGGGTAACTTGTGGCTTGGTCTAATTATGTTTTGGTATAACTCCTTGAATCTATTGGTTAAATTGTTTTGCAGTGTTATGGTAGTTTATGGTGTGCTTATTTAAATTTTCTTCATCTATGGTGCACATTCACTTGACTTGTTTCCAGTAATTTGCTTTGAAAAATCTTTATTGAAATCTGATCCCAACTACCTTTGAAATATGTAAAAATTTACCCATGCTTTTGACTGCTCACAGGCAGCTCACAGTGGAATTTTTGTGTGCTTTACAACTTGGATTTTATGCAGATTTACTGGTTTGATGGCAGCGCATACAAACCCTAGGGACCCCCCCTTGAGACTGGAAAAACACCAGTCCAACTCCAAAGATACATGCTTCTAACAGTGACAGGGTTGGTTGTCTGATGCCTCTATTTATTAGGCAGGGCTGCTGGTGCAGATTTGTACGATAACAGGTTATAACTTAGTAAAGCATTAGGACATCTCAACACAAATGAAGATAATATTAGAATAAACTGTTTACAGTTTAATTAAATGAGCCGCTTCTGACAGGAATAGTGGAATGCGCCTCATGTGTTTGTCATTTATCAAGGATTTATACTGTATGCATGTAGGGGCATTATTGCATTGAATGAATACTAGATATCGTTTAGTCTTATGCATATTTTTCCTGTACTTTTAGCAAATATTTCTTTTTTCATTTTTTATTTATTTATATTTTTTTTAACAGAAAGCATTTCGAAAATTTTCCAGGTGATTGTATTCAATTTCAAGAATCTTGTAAATTCATTAATAGGAAAAATGTGTGTTAATAGTTTCCATAATTGCAGCAATATTCCTCTAGATTGCTGAATCAGTGAATACATTATTCATGGTAGTTTTTACACTGCAGGCTGCTGATAACTCAGATACTGTTGAAACTTTCTATCCTCCATTGGAAAAGACCTTATCTTGTCTTACGAAACTTTATCGATGTCTAGAACCTGCGATATTTACGGGACTGGCACAGGTATGTGATATCTAGTGCTCAAATTGATGATATTTGCAGAACCTAAAGTCATAGAAAGGAAATATAATAAACATACTGTTATCTTGGATCATGGTACAATTTAAACTTATTATTTTGTTGATGTATTCCAGGATTCAGTGGGTGTATGCTCTACATCAATCCAGGTGGGACATCATGTTTACTTTGGGGTTATAAAATTTTATTGGATCTGCATAAAAGTAGATTTCTGTTAATGTTAAATCTCCTAATACCAGCCCAGATTTATTTTCTCACGGCAATTATTTATTTCCAGCAGTTTATTTAATTAACAAAAAATCCTGAATTACTGAAAAATAAAACCACTAGTATTTTAAAATCTAGAAATATATGCAGGAAAAATAAACCGGAGAGATCAATCCTACATTGCAATCGAAATAATTCACCTACAACAATTTTCCGTCATTTATCTCTGGAAAATCAGGGTTTCAACCCACTGAGAATATACAAAGAAAAATACAGTGACTGGAACTTGCAACTTGGAACCACTGCAATAGTTTGGCACAAGGATAATTGGCCAACTAGAAATCGACTCCAAAGAAATTCGGCTTGAGAAAATTGGCCCATCTCTCACTAGAAAACTCGGCTTCTACGCACTCACAACTCGACCTTGGAAAATCAACTTCCCTAGAAACTGCACCTGCTTCTTACTTCAACAATTCAGCTTCTCCAATTCCCAGCGAAATGGCCTCTTGGAAACACCCCGAAATTATCCTTGTATTCTTCTTCCTTCTTCTTAGCCGAACTGAGCCTCACACTCTAGAGAATTCGCTCTCCCCTTCTTGAGAAAATTGCTTTCCCAAAAATGTTGTAGCTGCCTCTCTCTCTTATGTTCTTTCGTCTTTCACCTCTTCGCTAGGATTTTTTTATAATCTTCATTAAGCCCAAATCCCTAACCCTAATATCCCTTCTAGAAGATATTGGAGGTCAAAGGCTAAGATGATTTTTAAGTCACTTAAATAATTAAATTATTTATCCTTAGAAAATGACTTAATAGTCCACAATAACTAATTGACTTTAATTATTGTACTTTTCCTAAGTTAGACTTAGGAAAGAAGACATAAATCACTTACTCCACCAAGAAAGCACCTAAAGAGGCGATAAATCATCTTCCACGTGCTAAGACACCAAGCTTATGCAAAAGACCTTTCGAAGCTACCACAAGTTTCAACACTCCCTCCTAGGAAGGAAGGGATTCTCCATCACCCTAGTTTATCTCAAAACTTCACAAACTTCCCTTTGACTAGTGGGTTGGTGGGAATATTTGCCACTCGCTCTTCTGTGGAAATGTACAATAATCTCACAACACCTCTTTGGACCTTGTATCTGATGAAGTTATATTTGATCTCGATGTGCTTCGACCGATCATGACACACAAGATTCTTGGAGAACTTAATACAAGCTTGATTGTCATAGTGAATCAACATTGGTCCTATCTCCATATCAAATAGTCCTAGAAGCATCTTGCGAAGCCATACTGCCTAAAAACTTGCCATACACGCTGCCATGTACCTTGCCTTTGCTGAACTAAGTACAACTGGTCGTTGCTTCTTGCTGTACCATGAGATCATTGATGATTCGACGCTGAAGCAACATCTCAACGTGGATATTCACAACACTAGCTACCCAATCAAAATCTCTATACCCTTGCAACTCTACTCCAACTATGACATATCTCAGTCCAAAGTCTACCATACCTCGTAGGTACCTCAGCACATGCTTTGCTGCCACCTAATGAACCCGTCTCGACTCCACCATGAACTGGATGAATGTGTTTACAATGAAACATATATTCGGCCTAGAGTTGACTAAATACAACAAGTAACCTATCAACTGCTTGTACAATGTGGGATCCACCCACTTTCCTTTAGAAGCACTTAGCTTCTTCAAGTTAGTGATCATCGGTGTAGACATAGGCTTGCAATTCTCCATCCTGAACCTCCTCAAGATCTCGATTGCATACTTTCCCTATCGAGGAAAAGTCTCTCCTAGATGATGCCATACCTCTAATCCCGAAAAGTTGTGCATCGTGTTGGAATTTCTAAGTCTGACACGTTAGAAACCCTCCATGCACTTTACTGATTTATTCTTACTTACTTGTTCCGTTACTTAAAAAGTTATTTACAATGTAAATATTGAAAATAAACACTAGTGCATGCTCAACATATTACTGATCATCAACTGAAGGAAACAGAAACAAGCACACAAAATGACACTGTTATTTTTGGACCAATGTCCCCAGGAAAACCCAATGCGAGAAAACTGGTGCAGCTATCTGAGGGTTTTCTTATTAAGCAATTTCAGATTACAATCTGGATGCCAAATCCGACTTACCCAACAGAGAATGCCCTTGGCAGTAGTACCTCTCTGTGTGAGACAAATGTCTCTGCTGAAACCCCGGATAAACCCTCTGGCAGCTCCTTAGCTCCAATCTGCCCCAGAAACCCTAGCGTCTGCCTTTCTGGACTGCGTTGGCCTCTCTCTGCCCAGCGTTGACCCTGCATCACCCTAAATGGGCCTGTGTCAGCCTTCTGGCCCTCTGTGTTAGCAACGCTGGCCTCTCTGAAGCACTGCGCAGCGCTTGGCTGCCTCTGCGTGAGCCCTGGCTGGTTCTGCGTCCCTCTCTGGCTCCTGCATTGATCTCCTAGCACTATCTCTTCCTCTCTCTCTCTCTGTACTCAATGCTCCTCAGCTGCAACTTTGATCACTGATTCTATCTCTCTTAGCAAACCTCGCTCTAGAGAATAAAATGACTGATCATCTGGTGTACTCTCCAAGTGACCCTCAAGCCTCCTCTTATACTTTTCTCGTTGACATATCAACGACCGAGATTAAGTCCCTAATCAATGGCTAAGATTAGATCTGGCTTGATCCATTTCTTTTGGACCATTCTAACACAGTTTTATATTAATCCACATTAATATTTTAATTTCCCTGAGTTTAGACTTAAGGACTCCATTAAAAATATTAATTATTTTAATATTTCTCAAACTGTTTAGAATCTGCCCAAATCTTTTCTGGGTATTGGAGATCTCATGTGTTCCAACCTCTCCACCAAATTTCGTGGCTAGAGCACATCCGATGCTACTGCAAATCAACACTCTCTCTTAGCAAGGACTATGCTCTAGCAATACCTCACTGAGTATCACCCTGATCATTCGGCATCGGTCCCTGCACTGATGCTAGGTCTGCTTTCCATCATCCTCTGCACTGCTGCATCTTGTACTACTGCCTATGGCTCTGCCACTGCCACTGCTGCATTTGTACGACAACTTCCTCTGCATCCGTGTTATTGCTCATGGCTCTGCCATTGCCACTACTGCATCTGCACTGCATCTCCTCTCATCATGTTGCATCGTGCTATCCACTGCTGCATTGCAACTCAATTACTGAGAAGTAAGTAACTGATCTCCCAATTCTGACCTCTCTATTGGGCTAGAGACCCTCTTGATGCTGAAGCTCCCTCTGCCTCTGACAAGTGCTCCCTCTCTGACCTCTGTGCTACTGCAACAACTCCCTGCATCTTGCACCATTGCACCCCTCTCTGTGCCATCCTGCACTGGTGCAACACTCTTGTCCCTGTCGCACTGCTGCAGCCTGCTAGCCTCGTGCTGTCTTGTGAATTCTGCACTGTAGCTCTCTCTACTGCTTCATTCGCATCTGTCTCTACCCACATCCGCTATTCCTACTACTCCTCTTTGGGGCTCTCGTAGCATGGTCCAATCCAAGAGGCTGGTTACCTTGAGGATCCTGCCCCTCATCGCCTGTAGTCTGTCTGACTACAACTCGATGTCTCCCCACTTCTGCTCAAGTGGTGTGTGTGCACTCATGGCATAATCATCATCTGTATCCACTTCCTTCTCTGCCCTTGCTGGCGCTGCCTTAGTCTTGGAAGACTCTCCCTTACTCTTCTTCCTTGGACACTGGGTCGTATAATGACCCAACTCCCTACAACGGAAGCACTTGATCTTGGAGAAATCCTTCTTCTTCCTTTTTTCTTGCTTTCCCTTAGATGCTAGGGCAACATCTTCCTCCTCCTTTTTGACTTTGATCCCCTTACTGCTACTTCCCGCCTTGGTCTGCTGTCTAATCTCTTCTTGGCGAAGAGCCACCCACATCTCCTCCCAAGGTGGAAGTGTCCCTCTGCCCAGCATACTCTGGACAAATACCTCCCAGTCTTCTGAGACTGCATTTAGGGCTGTCCTCACCATCAATTCCTGATCTGCCGTGGCTCCTATGGAAGTCAACTGATCTCGGATCTCATTTAGTCCTCCGAGGAAGGTGTTGATCGGTTCTCCCTTCTTCATTTGATATGACCTCATCTCGTTTTCTAGTAACATCCTTCTCTGCATAGAAGTATGCTGGTACAATTTCTTTAAGGCCTCCCACATCTCATTTGCCGTTTCCTTCTCGGCAATGTGTCAAGGATGATGCTCTTGGCCCTCGCCATTGCCTCCTCGTACTTGTCGTTATTAGCTGGGTGAACTGGGATCGTTGTTGTCCTCAAGGCGAAGTGCTTGACATGATTTCTGTCAAGTACGGATGAGATTCTGGCCTTCCAAGCTGCGAAGTTTGAGGCTCCGTCCAGTCTGTCCTGGTCTCTTACTCTGTGTAGTGCCATGCTGCTCTTCTACTTCCCTCCTGGAAGTTCTCAATGTGACTCCCTTTGAGTCTCGATTTCCCTCTTGGAAATCCTTCTACCGATATCGAGATGCCCCCTACTCTGATTGTCTGTGCAGCTGCACCACTAATCCGGATTTCTCAGCTAGAAACCCTCGGCAACAACTCCCTCCTCCTTGGTCTTTTCTTGTTAGGTACTGTTCTGACTACAGTACCCCACTAGCTCCACTCTGCAACTTTCCCACAGCCTCCTAAACCCCAACAACCTGAAGGTGAGAGCTCCTAGGCTCGGTGCAATCCCAACACCAGCAACGCGACCTCCTCAACCAACTGCGTCAGCCCTCCTAGCTTCTGTGTGGCTCTGCGTGAGCCTCCCTTTGCCTCCCTTAGCCTCTGCGCTGCCTCTTCCTGGCTCACCCTTGATGACGCAGGCACTGCGTCACCCTTCACTTTGCTGCTCTGCTAGGAATAACTTCTGTCACTCGGGACAACTGTTTTCTACTGCTATTGCTCTGCTCGGCTAATGTCCTCAGTTCTCCTGTGATCTGCAACCACGCTTTGATACCATGTTGGAATTTCTAAGTTTGACACGTTAGAAACCCTCCATGCACTTTACTGATTTATTCCTACCTACTTGCTCCGTTACTTAACAAGTTATTTGCAATGTAAATACTGAAAATAAACACTATTGCATGCTCAACATATTACAGATCATCAACTGAAGGAAACAGAAACAAGCACACAAATTGACATTGTTATTTTTGGACCAATGTCCCTGGAAAAACCCAATGCGGGAAAGCCGGTGCAACTATCTGAGGGTTTTCTTATTAAGCAATTTCAGAGTACAATCTGGGTGCCAAATCCGACTTAGCCAACAGGGAATGCCCTTGGCAGTAGTACCTCTCAGTTTGAGACAATGTCCCGGTTGAAACCCCGGATAAACCCTTTGTCAACTCCTCATCTCCAATCTGCCCCAGAAACCCCAATGTCTGCCTTTCTGGACTGTGTCAGCCTCTCTCTGCCCAGCATTAGCCCTGCGTTACCCTGAATGGCCCTGCATCAGCCTTCTGGCCCTCTACGTCAGCAACACTGGCCTCTCTGAAGCACTGCATAGCCCTTGGCTTCCTCTGCGTGGACCTGCGTGAGCCTTGGCTGGTTCTACGTCCCTCTCTCTGGCTCCTGTGCTGATCTCCCAACACTATCTCTGCCTCTCTGTCTCTCTATACTCAATGTCCACCAACTGCGATTTCGATCACTGATTCTATCTCTCTTAGCAAACCCCGCTCTAGAGAATAGAATGACTGATCATCTAGTGTACTCTCCAAGTGACCCTCAAGCTTCCTCTTATACTTTTCTCGTTGACATATCAACGACTGAGATTAAGTCCCTAATCAACGGATAAGATTAGATCTGGCTTGATCCATGTCTTTTGGACCATTCTAACACAGTTTTATATTAATCCACGTTAATATTTTAATTTCCCTAAGTAAACCCCGCTCTAGAGAATAGAATGACTGATCATCTAGTGTACTCTCCAAGTGACCCTCAAGCCTCCTCTTATACTTTTCTCGTTGACATATCAACGACTGAGATTAAGTCCCTAATCAACGGATAAGATTAGATCTGGCTTGATCCATGTCTTTTGGACCATTCTAACACAGTTTTATATTAATCCACGTTAATATTTTAATTTCCCTAAGTTTAGACTTAGGGACTCCATTAAAAATATTAATTATTTTAATATTTCTCAAACTGTTTAGAATTTGCCTAAAATACCCATTCTAACTGGGTATTGGAGATCTCATGTGCTCCAACCTCTCCACCAAATTTTGTGGCTAGAGCATAGTTTTAAAATCTGGCCAATTCGAAATGGAAACGACCGAGCTGATCCGTTTCATTGCCCAGAAATGTGACTCGGTGGAGTAAACGACTCGGCCGTTTCCGTATTGACTCGGCCGAGTCATAACCAGCGGCCCATAACCCCATCAAAACAACGATTTAATATTTTTTAAATGAAATTTTGAAGTGTTTGCTGATTGGTTTGGACTCCAATGTGTTTTATGAATTAAATGTTATTTGGGGTCCATTTCCCCCTCCCAAACCCTATTTAACACACTCAAATGCTCTCATTCTCTCACAGCCATCTCATGCATTTGAGTGAGAACTTCTTTGAGAGTTAGTGAGCAGTTCTTGAGCTTGTTTTTGGAGCAGCAATGAGGAGTCTTGGGCAAGCATTGTAGCTGGAGTTAGGAGCTTCTTGGGCAGCCATTTGGAGCAACATTGAGGAGCTGATTCTTGGAGTAAGCTTGAGGAGGTAGTTTGTTCTTGGAGATATTTTTTTTCATCTCTATAAATCTCTTTTTGCTTATTAAATTTTAGGTGCATATCTAGAAAGCCTAGAGAGTGTTTTTTGTCAAAGAAATGAACATTGAATCAATGTTTTTTTTTTTTTCATTTTCAAATTGTTTGCTTTCATTTCCTAGTAAAAAAATGGCACCTAGAGCAAGAGATCCTGC
>APFE030974382.1:85650-162819 GCA_000404065.3 Pinus taeda | reverse complement strand
CCTGTTACGCAGTAATTTGTCACCGTTGGTCACCGTCCTTGTCACACCCCCACTGTCACACATTGGAGGACACATTTACAGACCTGTGACCAGTGACATAACTTGAAAACACTTGCATTGAGGCCTCCTGAGTATGAAGTTCAATAACCCTGAAGACACCCTCTGAAGATTAACCTTGGAAAATGCCTTTTTCCCATTAGCGCGGGTCCACAGTGTATTAACCCGCGCCAATGGCTCAGTCCTTACAAAGAGGGCGCGCCCATAGGCGCTCTGTCCCAGAGCATGGCCTGCGCCACACAATTTGGGCATGATTTTTGGCCAGCGCATGCTAGAATGCTTTTTCCTCCGTGACTCACCTAGTTCCCTAAAGGAAAAAGCCCACAAAAGCAGTCGACCGTCGGCTTTTCTATCCAAGGCAACTCAACTCAATGGCTATTATGGGACATTACCAAAACTCAGAATGTGTCCACATACGATGCATATCTCCTCTCTCCCCATCTATAAAGGCCTGTCTCCCCATAATGAACAGGCTAGTTTTTGGAGGCAAATGTTAATAGTGCAAAGAGTGAACAAGCTAGTGAGAGAGAGATAGTATTGAGCTAAGAGCTAAAAGAAAGGTTATGCTGCCAGATTGTGGAGAGAGAAAGTGACTTTGCAAGACATGTCAGACTGACTGCCGACCCAGCTAGAGGAGATTTGCAGCGTCAAGCCTTAAGTGGTTGTAATTCTTCTCTCTTTTCTATTAATGATAAGCGACTGTTATTATGGTTCCATTCATGTGTTTCTACTGGTAATATGTGAATTATATCCTCTTGACTGTATATAGCTGTACGATTTTGGGATTTTATGCTTGTTTGTGGGTTGTTCTTCATTTTGTCAGGTGTCCATGCGTGGAGCGCAAGGATAGCGACCGGCCAGAGCTAGAGGACAGGAGCAACACTTCTCCCACAGCAAACAGCGTTGGATCCCAGGTTAGTCTCCCTGATCGACTTCTAAATTGTATAGTTAGGAACTTGCATGCAGCGTGATTGATTGTTGCTAGACCCCTGTGGGGCTAGTGGGATCCACCTCTGTCCGCAGAGGGGATTTACCTCCGCAACAGTATGTAATGCGATTCCAATATTTGTTTATGACTGAGATGGATTGGGTAAGGATCTTGTATGATCCATTTCCAACATATGGTTGGAGATGTTGTGAAAAAACAGATAGTATCCATAATATAAGCACAGAAATAGAAGGGAGGGAGGTTATCTGAAGAGGAGGCTTTCTTTTGTCAATATTCAGTTATGGAGGTGGCTAAGTTATCAGATAGGATAGAAGTCCAAATCATGACATAGGAATTAACACAAGCATTGATCAAGGGAATCCATTCTATTGAAAACTTTGTGTTATTTGGCTGTCCATACAGTCTACATAACATTACTGCTACATAATTGTAGGGATTTTCCAAAGAGGCTATTGCATACATACCCGATTTGTCATACTTGAATTTGTTGTCTAACATTCTCCAAGTCTGAATTAACTTAAAGGGGTCTGGATTATTCTTTGCGAAGTTAGCCACAAATGTGTTGTCATAGATTTCCTGCGGGTCAGGTATGTGATACATAGCCTTCAAGTCTTCTGCCCTCAACGATCCTATGAGCTCCATCCTTGCATTTTTGAACTGCCTATCTTCAATGATAAGGTTTTTAACCATCCATCTGATCATGTCTGTATAGGGAAGGATTTCGACTTTTTCTCCTATCTTATGAAGGAAAGAACAGGAGGCATCCCAGCATTGAGGTGGCTTTGTCGACCCAGTTGTTGCTCTCATAATAGTAATTTTAGGATGCTCGTCCTCCAGCCTACATCACAGACTATATCACAGACTATATCAGCGAAGATAGGAGCCATATTCATATCCTCTGTCTCAGTAATGGTCTTCTTAGTTTGCTTCTGCATTACCTTTCTTAAGGGCATGCCTTTTGTTTCTTGCCTGAAACAAACAAGAAATATTAGCACAGAAAATATGAAGTAATTAACACTGAGATCCTCTGTGAAATGACTTTGGATCGTGAGAAATGTTTTTATGAGATACTCTATTATAACTACCCATAACCTAGAGAATGATTATCCTCCCTCGGGCTGTAAAACATTTAATAACCTGTCAACTTCCTTTGTTCTTAATATTTAAAACACAATTATTCTGCACGCTTTACCTCCTTAATCGCACATCGTGGTCTTTAAAGGGGTACGTGTAATGCTTATTAGATATCGGGTGAAATGCGATTGTGAAATTTGCAATATCGCATTTCGCAAATCATTTAACGTTTGTCCTAAGGCATGTTCAAGTTTTTGTGAATTGTGAAATTTGATTGCGAGTGAAAAGATGAGGTTATCGTAGCGGGAGACCTTTACACATATCGCAATTTCGTAAAGGATTTATAAAATAGTTATGTGAAAAAGCACAATATGCAATTTACGATGTTTCCTCCTTAGGTCATTTTGCAAGGTTTTGCTAAGTTTTTCTTTGGAGTTAGGAATTATTGTTCGAGGCTTAAAAAATTAAAAAGGATCCCCATTTATAACTCAAGTGCTAACTATTGTTAGATAAAAATGGGGGGTTGTTTTGTAGTACAACAATTGGCTATTCACTTGGGAGAACTAGTTATATCTAAGTAGTTTTCTAAATTTTCTAAAAACTTTCCAAGTAATTGGAGTTATAAGAATAATGATTTCATGAGTTATAAGGTAAACAACATTTCTCTTGAACCACCATTACTTGCTTAGGCCCATCTGCTTAATTACTTCACCCTTGTAATGATAGAAATATAAATGGTAGCATCGACCAATAATAGGGTTTAAAATAATATAGTAGGTGCCTCCTGCAGATTTGTTTTTTGTTTTTTTTTTTGTTTTTTTTTGTTTTTTACTCATTTATCACAGGTAGAGCCTCTGTTTCCAGCAGGCATTCATAACCTCGATAGGATTACCTTTTAGCCAATAATCATCCATTATCCCATTTGTATGAATTTTCAGATTTCAAAATGATATTCGTTTGAATTGAATCTGTCTTAGACTTTGTCCCTTCTTTTTTACCTTTTGAGTGTAATCTTTTTCCTTAAAAGCCATTGTCTAGGCATGGTAAGCTACTAATGACAATGTCATTCACTGGTTGTAAGTAAACTAAACAAGCTGGCTCTCGGTGAGACCCCTTGTCTTCTGATCAAGAAGATCATTAGCTATTACCCTGTTTTGATATGCAGTATTGGTAATATCAGTTAAAATTACTTCCCTATGAATATGGTAAACAAGCTCGTAATGAGACTCTTTATCTTTTAAGTTTTTTATATTTTAGAATTACACTCTGAAAAAGGAAAATTTTAACAGATGGGGTGGGCCACTGGCATTTTCAAGGGCCCTGGGTGATAATGATAGAGTTTTTAAGATATTGATCTGCAGGAAGTCCTTACTAGGATAAAGATTCTTTTCTTAACTAATAACAAAACCTTCATATCCTATAAAGATAAGAGTTTTTCGTAAAATAAATGTTTTTAAGCAAGATCAAGTTTTTCTAGAGGGATTAAGTTTATTTTAGCACTCGAATGTCCTAATTGTTCCTTTTAACTCCTATTTTCTTATAAAAGTGAAAAATTAGAAATGATATCAAAGACTTATTTTGAAAAGCCAGGAGTAAATACTAGTTAACTGTTATTTTCCTAAAGCCAATATATTACAAAACTAGAAGAGGTTATCTCCTAAGAAAAGTACCTTTTCAACATTTTCCCATTAACGGGCAAAGAATCTTTCCTACCGGACAAATATTGTAAAAGAAACGTTGATTGTCCAATTTTTTCAATAATTTGAAAAGGGCCAAGCCATAGTCTTCGGAATTTGGTATGTCTACCTTTTTCCTCATGTGCCTTGTCCCATTTCAAAACTAAGTCACCTACTTCAAAGCATTTTTTACTCGCAGAAGTTGTATTAAAAGAAGCTTTGACTAATTGTTGATGATGGAAATGGGTTGCTTTAGCCTTTTCTCTTTCTTCTTTGAGTTTGAGAATTTGAAATTGTCTAGCCTGGAGAGAAGATGAAGGGTTTTCATTGATAAATTGTACTAGGGAAAGAGATGGGATTGCTACGTTTGTGGCAAGAACAACTTCTTTTCCATAAACTAAAGCAAAAGGAGAAGAACCAATAGAGCCTTTCTGAGTAATCTTGTCTGCCCATAAAGCAAATTTTAATGCTTTATGCCAATTCTGGTGATTTTGATCAATAGTTCTTTTGATAATTATGATGAGGTTTTTGTTTGTTGATTCTGCTAATACATTACTTTGAGGATAATAATTAGTTGAATATTTTAACTTGAAAACTTGCTTAAGAGCAAATTCTACCATTCTATTTCCAAAAAAGTAAGATGCATTATCAAACATTAAAGTTGAGGGTAAGCCAAACCAGGTAATTATGTATTGATCAATGAAATCTGTGAATCAATGAAATCTGTGATGTTTTCCATATTAGCTATCTTTAATGGGATAGCTTCTACCCACTTAGTAAAGTAATCAGTAGCTGTAAGGATGTACCTATGTTGCTTGGAAGAGTTAGGAATAATCCCCCCTATTATATCTAATCCCCATTGTTTGAATGGTTGTCGGATGTTAACTAGTTATAAAGGGAATGCTAGCTTTCTTTCTCTTCCGACCATAGTTTGACAAGTTTTACACTTCTTAGAATATTCATGTGCATCTTTAAATATCGTTAGCTAGTAATATCCTACATGTAGGATTTTGTAAGCAGCGGTATTTCCTCCAAAATGTCCTCCAGCTAGTCCATCATGTAATTCCTGCATGACCTTCTCAGCTTTAGGTTTCTGTAAGCATCTTAGCAATACTAAACCATAATTCTTCCTAAACAATACATCATCGACTAGCTCATACTGATTTTACTTTAATCTTAAAGCTCTCTTTGTTTTATAATTAAGGTGCATAGTAGCATATCCATTTTTAAGATAAAATTTCAAGTCAGCATATTGTGATTGTGTATCATTGAGGCTTACCTCTGATATTTGCAATTCATTACCTTGATCTTCTTTTGATGGCAACTGTGAAGCTCCTATTAACATCCTGCAAAAACCTTGGCCCTTGAGAATTTTAACTGACCAAATTTCTACATCATATTCTTAGAGTGCAGTTACCCAATTAGCTCTTTTCTCCCCTATATCTCTTTGAATCAGTAGTTGTCTTACTGTAGGGTAGGGTACAACTATCTTTGTGTGGGTTTTAAGAAGAAAAGGTCTGAAATGCTTCAGAGTTTTAAAGACCGCAAATTCTTGCTTTTCTGCAGTTCAATAATTTAATTTGGTGCCTTGTAAGTTAGAACTAAAAAAGGAGATGGGTGCCTCAACATTTTCATCATTCAGCTGTGTCAAAACTGCAACATACGAAGTATCAGATCAAGAAGTATATAATAGAAAGGGTTTGAGATAGTTAGGAGTTGTTAATGAAGGCACATTAATAATGACTTTCTTTATCAACTCAAATGAATCTCTTTAATCCTTGTTCCATCTGAAAACTACATTTTTTCTTATCATCACTTGAAGGAGTAAGAGTATTTGTGAAAAATCTGGGACAAAACGTTCAACAAAATTTATTTGGTCTAGGAATAATTGCATGGTTTTCTTATTGTGTGGGAGGGGAATTTTTTCTATTTCTTTGACTCTATCAGGATTGATGTAAATTCCTTTTTTGGATACTATAAACCCAAGGAGTTTGCCTTCTGGTAAAGCAAAATAAGATTTCTTGGGGTTTAAGGAAATGCCATATTTCATGCATCTTTCAAAGATGTGTTTGAGGTCACTTAAATGATTGTTCTTATCCTTGGAATAGATTGTGATATCATCCAATTAAATAACAATCGATTTATTAATTAGACCTCTAAAGGCAATGTCCATAGCACATTGAAATGTGGCACCAGCATTTATGGGTCCGAAAGGCATTTTCTGATAGGCATATGTTCCCCACTTGGTCTTGAATGTTGTATTTAATATGTCATCTGGATGCACAAGGATTTCATTATATCCTAAGAACCCATCTAGAAATGACATTAATTTGGAACCTGCAACTGATTGCAATACCTATTCCATAGTGGGCATAGGAAAATTATCCTTTTGACAAGCTTTGTTTAGGTTTCTAAAATCCATGCAGATCCTAATATCACCGTTCTTTTTCCTCAAACGTACCATATTCGATGCCCATTTAGAATGCCTGACAAGGAATATTATCTTGGCCTTTAGAAGCTTGTTCAATTCTGATTTAATTTGACTTTCAAGGTTCGGGTGAATTTTTCGAAGCTTTTGCTGAACTGGTTTTTCATTTGAAGTCATGGGTATGGTATGTTGAATTATAGAGGTATCATAGGTTTTGAGATTTGTATAATCCCAAGCGAAGACACCTTTATATGTTTTCAATAACCTGATGAATGATACTTTTTCTTGAGATGTTAGGTCAAGACCTAGGTTGATATTTTGAGGTTTCTCATTTGATCCTAGGTTCACTACTTCAAATCTCAGAGTAGAACTTTGAGTTTTGGAGTTAGTAATTTTCTTAAATCTATATTTCAAATCATAAAAATCTTCCATATTAACCACAGACTTAGGAATTGGGCTTAGATCAAGATTATTTTTTATTTATATACCATGCTCATGCTTGTGTAAGATCTGCTCTTCATATGATCCTTCTGATCTAAGGAAATTTACTATATCTGCATCATTGTTGAACACTCTCCAATTTGTTATATTGTCGGGAATAGATGGCCTAAATATTAATTCTATTGAAAATATGTTTGGACTAAAGCCTTATGATGGTATAAGTCTAGATGCCACATTGGCAAGTAAGTCATCACTTGCATTTTGGAATCTGGGGATTCAAGAAATGTTGAAAGCAGAAAAATGAGAAGTCAATTTCTGAGCTAAAGATTGACAGTGTTTAAAATGCAAAGAAACGTAGTGAATTGTATTTCTCACCTATTTCACAATTATCTCAGAGTCACCATAGACTCGAAGGTATTTGACATTAAGATCGATGGATTTATACAGTGCTTGGATCAGTGCTTCATATTCGGCAATATTATTTGTACACTGAAATTCAAGTCTACAGGCCAGCGTAATTTTATGTCCTTGTGTATTGATCAAAATGCATCCTGCACCTGCATCATCTTCTAATTTAGAACCATCAAAATAGAGAGTCCAAAATAGAGAGTCATGATAAACTTTATCAACTAAATCTAAACACTTGGAAGCATCTGTTTGTGAGAAATTCTCAATTTGAGAAACTATAGCATTATCTAAAAAGGGAGACTTTTGAGCATTAAAATATCCTAAAGAGAAATCCACTGAATAGTTTCCAATGATGTTATTAGTGAAGGCAACATGTTCATTGCTTCCCTCGAGGTCTGTGACTGTATACTTCATAATTTTTTTCTCGGTCTACCTTAATTTGGTTTGGTTTACCATTGTGTGGCAACCACATGTGAGACCAATCAGTTGCAACATAACTGTGCAACTTTTAAGAACAATCCCTACTAAGAATCAAACCATAAAATTGAGGGATATCATCCACCAATATATCAATCATCTGTGAAAAAATTGGATTAGAGGAAATCCTAATTGAAACTGATGTTATTTCTCCAAGTACCTCTACTTTCGTCTAGTCTAACTAAACTATGTGTACTACAGATTTTTGAGGTGTAATGTTCAATTTAGTACACATGGCGCTTGGCATTATGTTTGAGGAGGCTCCTGAGTCAACAAGGCAGTTATGAACATTCCTGTTGAAAATTTCATAAGTAAGCAGAAAAGGAGGGACATGAGAAATAGATGGATCGCCAATCAAAACTAGATCTAATGGATCTACTTTATTTGAGAATGAAGGAGGTTTTCCAATATTGTAGGTGGCCTGAGTAACTACAGCAGATGGCGGGGGAGATACTGGAACTGATTTCAATTCTCTTAACATGATTTGCTATTGTTTTTTGAGTTTAGTGAGCTCATGCAACGTGATGTTAGCTCTGGTCTTTTTCATGTCTTCCACTATATTTTATTTGACTGTATCCAAGATTACCAATGTTTTTGAAGCATTCAGGGAGTGTGGAGGAATAGGTTCAATTTGGCTAGTTTTAGATTTCTTAGTTATTGTTTTCTCTTTTGCAAGAGTAGCAGTTTTTTGCTTCTGATTGGTGGTAGACGTGTCAGGAGAATTTTTGCTTCTGGTAGTTACTGGCATTGCTTGTGCCTCTTCTTCAGTTGGGAGAATAAAATCCTACATCCCATTTAGTTCAATTTCTTCTTTTGTCTCATCTTCTTCATCATTTGGGGAATCTTCTATTGATTCTTGGGCAGATTTAGTATTTGAAATGGTGTTTGGAGGTTGTGATGTAGAAAATGAGTTCTTTGTTAATGATTGAAAAGGTCTTTTAGTAGCAGATGATTCTGCGACCTATTTTTTAATTTCTACCATTTCATTTGACATTATTTTTAACACTTTCTGAAGGCCTTCCAGATCGAAAGGGTACTTTGATGTTTTCTTTTTAGAGTCATCTTTAAATGTTACTTTCTTGGTCTTCCTCTCATCTATTTGTGATCTTTTTTCTAAAGCTAAGATTCTTCTTTCTAGAGACAAGGCTTCTTTCATGTTTTCTACAAAGGTAGCCTTATTGGCCCTATCTACAAAGATTGCAATATTAGAAGGAAGAGATGATATATACCATTTTATTTGTACATCTATAGTGGGTTTAGAGGCAGTTGGGATTTTGTTTAGCAATTCATTAAATCTGGAGTTGAAATATTTGATCTTTTCATCTGTATTAGCTTTTAAATTAGAAAGATCATTGATCAAGGATGCTACAGTTTTGTCATCGCCAAATTTTGCAAGAAATAGTTCTTGAAAACTATCCCAGTCTCTAATTGAACCCCCTCGAAGGGAAAAATACCAAGATCCAGCAGATCCTTAGAAGGTATAAGGAAACAGTTTGATTACAACATCTTCATGTGCAACCCCATTGAGATTCATGGCTAACATAAAATTGCTTAGATGTTCTTCAGTCGGGAGAGTATCATCGGGATTATACTTAGGTAGTCGTTTTTCTAAATTTGCTGGGAGCGCATTTGGATTTGCAACAAGTACAGCACCAGGATTCATCCAAGGTTGAGTAGGTTGATTGGCCATAACTTGAGTTGAGGACTAAGAATATGGGAAGTTCGGTCTAGAAGTAGGTATAGATGGCGAAGAAATTACTACTGGGTTAGTATTGATACTTATATTACTAACATGGGAAGTGGATATTTGAGAAGTAGTGGATTGAGTAGAAGTGGATGAAGAAATAGATAGGTGGAAAGGTGAAGTGATCTCACTAGTATCTTATGCAGACACTGATGAAGTGAATTTCCTACTTCATGGAGGGATAGGGAACTCAAAAGGAGTGACCCCAAGTTTCTCACTTTGCGGTCTAGTGAATACACCAGTTTGTTGTAACAAGGAGGTAACACTTTCTTCAAATAATTCAGGTCTCTCTGGCTTCTCAACAGAAATGTATATCTGTTCCAGTTTCTGTGTCAAAGAATGAACTTCGGGAGATTCGGGAATATAATATGGAGATGGGGGTTTCCTTACTACTTCAGGAGATAAGGTAGATGTTTCTACAACTTCAGATTCTTGGTTAGGAGATTATGAATGAGATCTAGAAGGTATATAAGCGGTGGAGGGGTTTTGGCTCTTACGAATGCTTTCTGAATCATCTTTAGCTTTTGTTGTAGCTGCTACAACACCACCCAAATTTTGGGCATATTCAAAATTTCGGGTACCCCGCCATTTGCCCCAAGATTTTAGGGTTTCAATAGGGCCCCCAATCGGTTTCTCCCCCGCAAATTTGCCTATCCAACCCCTTTTATGCACCCACTCACATTTCATACATTGCATCTGCACACCGTGTTTCATCTCGGACATATGCCTTAGGACTGCATTAGGGTTTCGAAGGTTGATGGCTTTATTAATGCGTCAAGAGTCGCATGGTTTTTTAGCCCATCTGAGAAAACATACATGCAATTTGTCTTTTCAAATGATGGAAGGTTTTGAGGTTTGGGCAAAACCCTAAATGGGAAAAGGTGATCCCCCTCGGCTTTGACCTAACTCGCATCCCGTTGTGAGTTTGTTCCCATCAACAATGTCGGTCTTCATGGAAAAAATTGTTACGTGTCATAGAACCCTCGTTTCATGATTGGTTCTTCATCTCAGGATGCGCATTAGGATTTTTTATCAAGGCTTTCGTTCCAATGGATATTCAAAACCCTAGATCATGGTAACCTATAGTCCAACTATCATTAACGTTTCAAGGCACTTGCTCCATGAGTACACAGTCCCCATGTGAAACACAAATATTATAATCATTTATGGATGTCAGTCAAAATGAATACCTAGTTAACATTCGTCTCAAATAAAATTGGAGCATGACTCGCTCGACCCACGCAATCCATAACACCTTAATTTCGATTATTTATGGTTCATGCTCCTTGAATAAATTAGTTCTTTTTTTATTATTATTCTCTGTTATGCTCTTGCATGGAAATATCATTATGACAAGATGACTTTTCCTCATTCCATCTTTTGCAGTGAGTTAGTTGAAGGAACCACATATATGCATTCATCAATACAACAACGGCATTAAATAGCCCCCTAATGCAAAGATGGTGGCTTTAATGGACCCCATGAACCTCACCTCGACATGGAACTAGCTGATCTCCTTGAAGTTATTTCCAAAGTACCCTAAAGACAAGATAAGGGGCCTTTCGATAGCCCCTTCCAGTCTTAGCGCATTATAAAATATGTGGGGAAGCGCACAATGAGGTTATACCAGAAACAAGGTTCGTTATGTCTATATACCACTAATGTGATATCAAAGAAAGCGCTATGCAGCCCACACCCCAAGGCCCCACCACTACAATGTTAGGGTAACAGGTTGAAAGGAGAAAACATAACATGTGTACATGTGGACAGGGGTATGACCATCAGACACGGTGACACCAGCAAATTGATCTGGAGGGAACAACACAATGCGAAGGTTCACCCAAAAGGCGTTGTGAGGTTCTACATATCAATTAGCAAAGAGTCCGATGAGATGCATTTGTTTTTAAAACATCAAAAAATATGTAGTGCATTGCCATAAATCACATCAATGGTTGTGCCCAGGTTATTATTCAAAATTGAGTGCGTAGTAAGTATATCTACACACTCCGCAACCAAGCATCAGTTTCTTCGGAAACATTGAAATGAAAACGCCAACTTTATCGTGGAATACATGTGATCGGTGGAAATACTTTCCCATAATGACTAGTGAACGACTCAAATTTTAAAAAATCAGAAAGTGTTGAGCCATTTTATTGCCACAAGAATGTCTCTTAATATATATGTTGCGGGGTTGATCAGAGAATGAGCATAGTTGCAGTAGGAAGGTTTAACAATATGTTTGCCATGTCACTTTATACAAAACGACAGTGCTCATGCCCACATAGAAGCTGAAGTCACACTCTCGTCAAAGGATGATGAGCCGTGGAGGGGATGAGATGAACTTACTACCAATTATGCTCCCAGATTTGGAGGAAACACGGGCAAGTTTTGGTAAGAGTTCTCAAAACCTCAGTAGCAGAATTGTTCGCATGAGGGACAGCCTGTGCCCATACAACACAGGACTTCACTAAAGTCGCAGCATAACAAGATCAAGCCTACTGCCTATTGTCAAGGCTGCAACCGCATCAAATCACTTACCGAAAAGGAAATATTGCGCGTGAGATCCATGAGGGAGCTAGAAGAGATATTCCAACACTCTTTCAGCATTCCCTAGTTTTCTGGTAGGATCCTCGCCGTACAAGAATGAAATAACATGTTTCATTTCAGGCTACCTTCTGGGACTAAGATTGTGATACCAGGCACATAAGTGAATTTTTTGCTTTCACCATTAGCTAAGTCAGACTCCTCACCCTTAGGAAACAACCAAAAGTGCGACCTTGCTCCAGATGCCATCGTGTGACTAATAGTCGCTGTTACGCAGTAATTTGTCACCGTTGGTCACCGTCCTTGTTACCCCTGCTTTCGCACACTGGAGGACACATTCATGGACCTGTGACCAGTGACACAACTTAAAAACACTCGCATTGGATTCTCCTAAGTATGAACTTCAAAATCCCTGAAGACACCTTTTGAAGATTAGCCCTAAAAAATGCCCTTTTTCCATTAGCGCGGGTCCACAGTGTCTAACCCGCCGCCAATGGCTCAGTTCCTCCAAGAGGGTGCGCCCATGGACGCTCTGTCACAAACACAAGCCCGCGCCACCCAAAATTGGTCATGATTTTTGGCCAGCGCGCACTGAAGTGTTTTTTCCTCCATTGCTCATGCAGTTCTCTGGGGAAAAATCCCATGGAAATGGTCGAGTGTCGTCTTTTTCATTCATGACAACCCAGTCCAAAGGCTATTCTGGGACAATGCCAAATCTTCAGTAGGTGTCCGGATATAATGAATACTTCCTCCTCCTCCATCTATAAATAACTGTCACCCTGCATTAGACCAACAAGTTTTGCAAGAGCTAGGGAGAGCTAAGATTATGCTGGATTGATAGTAAGAATTGAGAGCTATAGAGGAGTTATGCTGTCGAAATATTGAGAGAGGAAGTCACTTTGCAAGGCATGTTTAGCTGCTGACCCAGTTGGAGGAGATTTCAACGTAAGGCCTCTTTGGTTTTAATTCTTCTCTTCTTTTTATTGAATAATGAACGACTATTATTATGGTTCCACTCACGTGTCTGCTGATGATATTTGAGTTATATCTTGCTTGACTGATATATAATTGCATGAAAAGGATTTTACGCTTGTGTTGGGTTGTTCTTTGTTTGTGCAGGTGCCCATACGTGGAGCGTAAGGATAGTGACCAGCCAAAGCTAAAGGACGGGAGCGGCGTTTCTTCAACAACAAATAGCGTTGGATTCTAGGTAGATCGTTCTGATCGATCTTTAAATTATGCAATTAGGAACCTGCGTGTAGCGTGTGTGATTATTGCTAGACTCGTGTCGGGCTAGTGGGATCGCCTCTGTCCGCAGAGGGGATTTACCAACTCAACAGTTGCTAAGTCACACTCGAAGACCTCAGGTGGGTGTGTAGGATATGCGACCCACGCTGCATTGCAACTTGGCAACCTCCAAGGGTCGCACTTTCGACTAAGTCGCTGGGTCGCGTTACAATCCCTTAGGCGAGCCTCCTAGAAGTGCGACTAGTCATCAACTCTGACCATGCGACCTTCAGTCAATCGTGATCCCACATATGTCACGAGGTCACGTTTTTGTGCCTAAGTGAAAGCAGCCATGGATGCAACTCACCAAAGGTGCGACTATGCGACTTAAGTAAAATCACGAATCGCTTCCCAGAAGTGAAACTTTATGTTGTTATGAATAAACTAAGTGAATTAACTTTTAATGTTTGGACCCAAAATGGCTTGTCAAACTATGTCGAAGGATGTAGGCCTGATTACAAGCCGAAAATGAAGCTAAACATAAAGGTCGGGTGCTTAGAGTTGGTGATTGGTTGAGAAAAGAGAAGCATATGCCTCTCATTTAAAACTTGTCTTCTTTTACGCGGTGATATTCCAGACTCAAGAATAAAAAATGCTAGTCCATATATATGCACTTTAAGTACCAATGAAGCTTGGCCATGCTTCCCACATATGAAGCATAGTTCTCACCCAAGGACGAACCTTAAGGAGTTTGATGATTTGTATTTTAGAAAATACTCGTGAGAGCTTGAAGGAAGGAGGTCAATCCCTGATGAACATAGGTATTGCCAGTTTTCCTACCAAATCTAGATATATATCGTGCAATGAGCATATGGGACATTTTCCACTGTGCACCAACTGAAGGGACATGAAGCATTGAAATTCAATGGCCAACCACGCACTCCTCACACCTTTGCCCATAGATCCTATTGTATGAAGTTGATTCGTGAAAGCAAGGAAGAGGTTAAGGTTTAGATTCATTATGATTTAACCCACGAAGAATGATATGAAGACCTTGCAATGAGCATATGGGACCTTTTCCACTGTGCACCAACTGAAGGGACATGAAGCATTGAAATGCAATGGCTAACCATGCACTCCTCACACCTTTGCCCATAGATCCTATTGTATGAAGTTGATTCGTGAAAGCAAGGAAGAGGTTAAGGTTTAGATTCACTATGATTTAACCCACGAAGAATGATATGAAGACCTTGCAAATCCAATCACTCTGACAATGCCATAGCACAAGATAGGACTATCCAGTGGTCCAAAGTCGATTTCAATTTTTCGTGATTATTGTTATTTATTTATCTATTGTTACATTTATGGTGTGGTTCTTCAATTATCATCATGTATAACTATGGTTATTGTCTTACAGGTTACAAGAGGGCGAGGACTCCGACCTATGAGGAGAGATCTAGGGTTACTCATGGGAAGACCTGCAGCTAGGATGTCCGACCAGTAAATAACTCGGCTCAAAATGGTTGATCGAGACATGATGGCAACTGCATGGCATTCCATGCAGCCAAGGAACCACACAAATTGGTCTTGTATTTTGGCAACCACCTTGGTGTCAAGCATTCTAGGGTCTACAAGAACCCTCTACATCTTCTTCTTCTTCTTATCATAATGTAAATGTTCTCCTATGATGCTAGCAGTTAAGCTGAGAGAAATTAAGCATGTACTAGGCAGTAGGCATGAGAGATTAGTGAGGAAGCTCAAGAGGCATGGAGGTAGCTGAAAGGGCACAAGGGTAGGCCAAAGGTCACGGTAGGTGAATGGTCACTTGACCTCTATAAATGTGCCCTCATCCCTCACTTAGGAAGACTTTTAGCACTTGAGTTGAGGGAAATAGAGATAGAGGATTGATGCTTGAGCACTGAAGCCCACTCAACTCTTGGTAGCCGAGAGAGTGATTTTGCAATAGGGCTAGGGTTTTGACATCGGGCAATGGTATGAACAACCCACATTCCACTACTGGGTATTGACCAGTTGCATGACATGTATTTGAATTTGCAACACTATAAATAAGATATTTCTTTTTCCCTTTGCATTGATTCCCATGCTGAGTCATGGTGGTAGTATTAGTTGTTTGGTACCTCACCAAATCTGTATGAGTGCTTTCATATACGTGAGATGTTATGTACTGATACATAGTGGTTGCATGTATGTTTCGCTTTAGAATCTGTGTTTACTTGTTCCTTGCCATGTCGATGACCTGTTGTGAACTACTTCGCATTTGACCTCCAGCATTTTCTTGTTTATTATGTCTAATGGGGTTTTAGATAACTAATTGCCCTCATCATTCATCTCTTCTTATCATTGTTGTGATTTTTTTAATCCTCTTTCTACAATTTGTCAATCTTAGTCTAATTTTCTTTCACTGCCCGAGCACTTCATTCCCGCCCCGCTCTAGCACCTTATCATTTGATAACCAAGAGCAGAAAACATTCATGGTGGTAGCTAGGCCCACATACCAGATGGGGCTCCTATCCCAAATGATGTGAGGTCTAATTGGGACTTCACACTGGGGAGACCCCTTAGTCGTTGCGATACATTTTGGACCGTTAACAAATTGGTGCTAGAAGGAGGGCTAGATGACAAGCTGAGCCCTTGGAGCCTACAGTTTAGTTTCATATATGTTAATGGCTCCGACTAGAATCATGCTCCCAGGGTGTTTATCTGGTTTGTCTATTTTTCGATTTTCTATCCCCCATGAGAAAATCCATCACTTGTCTCTGTTAAAGTTTGATGGTGAAGATGGAACACTTTTAATCAAGCACATTTCTGATTTCCTCGAGTTTTGTGAATATTTTGAGATCGATGATGAAGATTTCTCTTGTGTGTTTTTCTCCCTCACCCTTGAAGCTCGCGCCAAGCAATGGTGCCACACGTTGCCAGCGACATCCATTCATTCGTTCAAGCAACTCGTCTATAAGCTCCAACAAGCATTTGACAGGTACGATTTTCAAGATTTGTTAAAGAGGATAAATGAGCTTAGCATGAAACCTGAGGAATCTTTAAAGGATTTTTCTTTCAGATATGTGCATCTTTGCTTTGAATTTCCTGAAAGTGACATTGACTAGGTGTATTTGACTATAAATTTTCAACGATTGGTTCTCGTTTCTTTACAAAATTTTCAATTAGAAACGAGTCCTATTTCACGTGAGTATCATCATAATTTGCAGATTACAAAGTGTCCAGATTCTACCTATGCTTTTGTTGTGCTTGTCTCTTTGAATAGGGAACAACCTCAAACCCCCAAGAAGAGATTACTGTTTGTGGGATTTCTCATCCTCCTCTTGATTTGACACATAATAATATTGTGACCATAAATGGTTCAAATGATGAACAATTCTTTATGGGAAACAGATTTGATGGTCTCTCCTCTAAATCCCTCATACATACTTTTGGTCTTGAATCTAAAAATCTCATAGCATCTCTTCTGATCGATTCCATTCAACATATGTCTCACTATATATCGGCATCACATTCACCTATGTGTGATAGCTTTGGTCTTGTCTTAAGTAACGTTGACTGTCTTATCAAATCCATGGAACATATCAAGCCTGTAAATCCATCTTCCTCTTTGGCGAACATAAATGGGCAAGATGTGAGTCTGAGTCCGATCGGTGCTCCTTCATCTGACCCTGAGCATCCATTCTACCCTGATTTAGTCCATGCGTCTACCACATCGGCAGTTCCTTCATATTATTCACACCTTTATCTTGCTCACATTGATTGCAATCATGTACATGGGGGTGATGTTTCATGGTCAAGGGATGCAGATGTTGAAACCCTTATGCATGTTCTTTGTCACTTGCAATTTTTAACAGGTGAAGAAGAGAGCCATGCATCTTGACCAGTTAAAGTTGGGTCTCTCATTGATCCCTTTTTCAGCGATCCTAATTTTTCCTGAAATATATTAACTCACGCCTCTGGTGATTTTCCTACTTGTCTGGTTGTTGATCCTAAGGAGCCCCCAGAATTTGATGACCCACCTTTCGAACGTTTAGGTACTCATCAAGAAGTTAAGGCACTTCAGCTTCCAATGATGGTTATGTCACGTTCTCACATTCCTCATGAGCCCCCTGCACCTAGTCGAATTAGGGTTTATGCACATCACGCTCCTCACAACAGTTTCTCGCTAGATGCGATCTCATCTTGGAAGCCCTCTGATTTGAGAAATATCTCTCTAAGAAAATATTTCCATCACCTTTCAACTTATACACATCAACCTCTATATCCTAATTTGTTTGCTGAGGGGAGTGCTCTAGCCATTGTCTCGAATCTTTTTTATTGTCTCCTGGCTAATACAATCTGTCAACATACACAATCAAATGATGCCTTACAATCTCCTAGATGGGAGGGTGCCAATCGCCAAATATCCCCTGTGATTGATACTTGTGTTCGATTCAATTCATTCTCTAGAATCTAAAGAATCTCATTTGTCGAGCTACCATTCTATCAATATTCATTAAATGGATCCAATCCAAAATATTTTCACTAATATTTGTCCCGTCACAACCAACAATAACCATATGCACTCACTTATTAATCTTGCGAAGCTACCAATATTGGATGGCATGTCGTTTTAAGGTTAAGAGGTCATCCAGGACGATGAGGCACTTCAACTTCCGCTGATGGTTATGTCAGGTCCTCACATCCTTGACGAAGTCCATGAACAATTTCAAACTAGGGTTTCTGAAATTATGGTTTCTGTGTTTGAATCCTCAGGGATCTCAGTTACACCCAACAAGGGCCCGTCTTTTCAAGGTTATTAAGTTGATCATCCTCTACATCATGATAGGGTCATTGATTAGATCAATCTTCCAAATTCCTTTACTAGTTGGCAACATCTTTCCTTACTTGCATTTGAATTAGGGTTAAGCATAAACAGATGTATGTTATGGCTAGATGACTATAAATTTCACGCTTGTGGTTTAGTTTACCAGGATCGGGTTGCAGTTCGCCTTGAAAGGTCTTCTCTAACACATTTCGCTGTAGGTGGACGAGATGTTCTTGCTATTGTGCATGCTTTACAGGTAAACATGTTCTGTTTTGCACAACTCTTCCCACAATTTCTAATTGTTGCCATATTTGTCTTTGCAAGCTGGGAACTACTGCGGTGGCTACATTGGAAGTTTGATTTCATGTAACCATACCTATGCTTTGGTTAAATTAGGGTCTAGGGTTTTAGACTAGTTAGGTTTTAGTTTTGCTTATTAGTTGGTTAATTGGAATTTTCTTTATGATTTAGATTCGTCATGCTTCATTCTCTTTACTATAGGTAGTTATTTCCCTGCTTGTTTCTCTATGCTCTCATGTCCTTGCATTTGTTTGTTGTTTAATAACATTCATGAAATCTCTGCATATGCATTGCATTGGTCCTTTAATTGCAATTAGTTGATCTCTTCTACATGTAGCATTACATTGCGTCATTCAGTGCATCTACTGCATTGCACCATACACCTACCTTCTCACTCAACACACACTCACCTTTGACCTAGCCTGGAATTTTCACCTATGTTGCATGCCGTTGCATGGGCCTTCATGAGCCTGAAGATTGCAAAACCTGTGGTGCCATGAATTTCTTTCTCATGCCTTTTGCTCTTACTCTAAGTGCATTACTTCGATCTCTTCACATCGGTTTATAAATCCTATGAGAGTTTCCTGGTCACCTAGCCCTAGAACTAAAACCCTAGCCCTGTGATCGTGTGCAGTTGTGATGGTTACGCCAATGGGTAGCTTCTCCTAGATCCATTCATCAAATTTGCATCATGAATATCTCTCCTATGAGTCAAATTTATTAACAGGGAAAATATGAACAAATTGCTCATGGGGAACCCTAATTTGTTTAAATGACCTATACCCATAACCTAAACCTTTTGCCCAGTGTGGTCTTGATTGTTTCAATGACTTGTGTTCCTTTTCACTTGCTGAATGGAAATGAGAGGTGAAATCTTGGCATGAGGGCAAACCTAAATCAGGATATCTCTTAGTTTCCATCAAACAAGAGACAACCTCTCTTGCTCATAAAATAATCCGAGATCCCTCATTCACCCTGGCGTAATGAACGCCTTGAAATAAGTGTGAATGTAAAAGAAAATGAAACCAAATAAACGGTAAAGGATCGAGAAAGGCTTCCTGTGCAGAGAGGTAACACAACGAGTCCACCGGGGTACTGACCAGGCTCACTGGCAGCGGAGCGATGTTCTTGATTTCTTGAAGTTACTCCACCGGGGTACTGTTCAGGCCCGTTGGCAATGGAGCAACACCATAAGCTTACTTTTAAAATTCTGAATACAATAAGCCCTCTGCCCTTTTCTTTGCATCATCATTAACTATCGGCATGTGTGAATTATTAATTGAGTGTTTACTAACTGGAAACACCTAGCTGGGGCATGAGGGAAGGCATATCTGCACAGGTCGAGGCAATGTAAGAGGTTTCCATAGTAACCATTCAATATTCATTGCATCATGCATGGAATCGGATTATTACAAGGATGTTGAACAGAGATACTGGATTCTACCAGTGGTTCGCCAATTATTATTTCCGCTACAACACCACCCAAATTTTGGGCATATTCAAAATTTCGGGTACCCCACCATTCGCCCCAAGCTTTTAGGGTTTCAATAGGGCCCCAAATTAGTTTCTCCCACGCAAGTTTTCCTAGAAAACCCCTTTTATGTGCCCACTCACATTTCGTGCATTGCATCTGCACACCATGTTTCATCTCAAACATATGCCTTAGGACCGCATTAGGGTTTTGAAGGATGATGGCTTTATCAATGCATCAAGAGTCTCACTGTTTTTTATCCCATCTGAGCAAATGTACTTGCAATTTGACTTTTCAAACGATGGACAGTTTTTAGGTTTGGGCGAAACCCTAAATGGGAAAAGGTGATCCCCCTCGGCTTTGACCTAACTCGCATCTCGTTGAGAGTGTGTTCCCATCAACATTGTCAGTCCTCTTGGAATAAATTGTTATGTGTCATAGAACCCTCAGTTCATGATTGATTCCTCATCTCGGCATGCGCATTAGGATTTTTTATCAAGGCTTTCTTTGCAATGGATATTGAAAACCCTAGATCGTGGTAACTTATAGTCCAACTATCACTAACGTGCAAGGCACTCGCTCCATGAGTACATCGTCCCCACGTGAAACACTAATATTATAATCATTGGTGGATGTCGGTCCCAGTGAATACCTAGTTAACATTCGTCTCAAATAAAATTGGAGCATGGCTTGCTCGATCCACGCAATCCATAGCACCTCAATTTGGATTATTTATGGTTCATGCTCCTTGAATAAATTATTTCTTTTTATTATTATTATTCTCTTTTATGCTCTCACATGGAAATATCATTATGACAAGATGACTTGTCCTCATTCCATCTTTTGCAGTGATTTAGCTGAAGGAACCACATATACACATTCATCAATACAACAACGGCATTAAATACCCCCCTAATGCAAAGATGGTGGCTTTAATGGACCCCATGAACCTCACCTCGACATGGAACTAGTCAAGCTCCTTAAAGTTATTTCCAAAGTGTCGTAATAGTTCATGACCCTAAAGACAATATAAGGGGACTTTCGATAGTCCATTCCAGTCTTAGCGCATTATAATATCTGTGGGGAAGCGCACAACAAGGTTATACTAGAAACAAAATTTGTTATGTGTATATACCACTAATGTGATATCAAAGAAAGCGCCATGCAGCCCACACCCCAAGGCCCCACCAGCACAGCATTAGGGTAGTAGGTTGAAAGGAAAAAATATAACATGCGTACATGTGGACAAGGGTATGACCATTAGATATAGTGACACTAGCAAATTGATCTGGAGGGAACGACACAGTGTAAAGGTTCACCCAAAAGGCATTGTGAGGTTCTACATATCAATTAACAAAGAGTCCAATGAGAGGCATTTGTTTTTAAAACATGTAGCACATTGCCAGAATCACATTAGTGTTTGTGCCCAGGTTATTATCCAAAATTAGGCGTGTAGTAAGTATATCTACACACTCTGCAACCAAGCATCAGTTTCTTCCGAAACATTTAAATGAAATGCCAACTTTATGGTGGAATACACGTGATCGGTGGAAAGACTTTCCCATAATGACTGGTGGACGACTTGAATTTAAAAAAAAAATCAAAAAGCGTTGAGCCATTTTATTGCCACAAGAACGTCTCTTAATATATATGTTGCCATGTCACTTTATACAAAACAACAGTGCTCATGCCCATGCAGAAGCCAAAGTCACGCTCTCATCAAAGGATGATGAGCCACGGAGGGGATGAGATGAACTTACTACTAATTATGCTCCCAAATCTGGAGGAAACACGGGCAAGGTTTAGCAAGAGTTCTCAGAACTTCGGTAGCAGAACTGTTTGCATGAGTGACTGCTTGTGCCCATACAACAGGGGCCTTCAGTGAAGTCGTAGCATGACAAGACCAATCCTATTGCCTATTGTCAAGACTACAACCACATCAAATCACTTAGCGAAAAGGAAATATTGCACGTGAAATCCACGAGGGAGTTAGAAGAGATGTTCCAACACTCTTTCAACGTTCCTTAGTTTGCTAGTAGGATCCTGGCTGCACAAGAATGAAATCACGCGTTTTATTTCAGGCTACCTTCTGGGATTAATGTCGTGATACGAGGCTTAGAAGTGAATCTTTTGCTTTCACCATTAGCTAAGTTGAACTCCTCACCCTAGGGAAACAACCAGAAGTGTGACCTTTCTCAAGATGCGACTGTGCGACTAATAGTTTCTAAGTCGCACTCGAATACCTCCGGTGGGTGCCCAAGATATGTGACCCACACTGCGTTGCAACCTGGCAACCTCTAGGGTTCGTACTTTCGACTAAGTCGTTGGGTCATGTTACAATCCCTTAGGCGAGCTTCCTGGAAGTGCAACTAGCCATCAGCTCCGACCATGAAACCTTCAGTCAATCGTGATCCCAGATAGGTCGCGAGGTCGTGTTTTTGTGATTAAATGAAAGCATCCACAGATGAAGCTTACCAGAGGTGCGACTATGCGACTTTGGGAAATCACGAATCACTCCCCAGAAGTGCGACTCTACATTGTTATGAATAAACTAAGTGAATTGCCTTTTAATGTTTGGACCCAAAATGGCTTGTCAAACTATGTCAAAGGATGTAGGCCTGATTACAAGCCAAAAATGAAGCTAAACATAAAGGTTGAGCGCTTAGAGTTGGTGATTGGTTGAGAAAAGAGAAGCTTATGCCTCTCATTTAAAACATGTCTTCTTTTACCTGGTGATATTCCAGACTCAAGAATCAGAAATGCTAGTCCATATATATGCACTTTAAGTACCAATGAAGCTTGGCCATGCTTCCCACATATGAAGCATAGTTCTCACCCAAGGATGAACCTTAAGGAGTTTGATGATTTGTATTTTAGAAAATATTCGTGAGAGCTTGAAGGAAGGAGGTCAATGCCTGATGAACATAGGTCTTGCCAGTTTTCCTACCAAATCTAGATATATATCATGCAATGAGCATAAGGGACCTTTTCCATTGCGCGTCAATTGAAGGGACATGAATCATTGACATGAAATGGCTAACCACACACTCCTCACACCTTTGCCCAAAGATACTATTGTATGAAGTTGATTTGTGAAAGAAAGGAAAAGGTTAATGTTTAGATTCACTATGATTTAACCCACGAAGAATGATATGAAGACCTTGCAAATCCAACCGCTCCCACTGCCATAGCACATATTCGTGAGAGCTTGAAGGAAGGAGGTCAATGCCTGATGAACATAGGTCTTGCCAGTTTTCCTACCAAATCTAGATATATATCATGCAATGAGCATAAGGGACCTTTTCCATTGCGCGTCAATTGAAGGGACATGAATCATTGACATGAAATGGCTAACCACACACTCCTCACACCTTTGCCCAAAGATACTATTGTATGAAGTTGATTTGTGAAAGAAAGGAAAAGGTTAATGTTTAGATTCACTATGATTTAACCCACGAAGAATGATATGAAGACCTTGCAAATCCAACCGCTCCCACTGCCATAGCACATGATAGGACTATCCAAGGGTCCAAAGTCGATTTCAGTTTTTCGTGATTATTGTTATTTATTTATCTTTTGTTACATTTATGGTGTGGTTCTTCAATTATCATCATGTATAACTATGGTTATTGTCTTACAGGTTACAGCAGGGCGAGGAATCCGACCTATGAGGAGAGATCTAGGGTTACTCATGGGAAGACTTGCAGCTAGGATGTGCGACTAGTAAATAACTCAGTTCAGCGTGGTTGATCGAGACATGATGGCAGCCACATGGCATTCCATGTAGCCAAGGAACCACACAATTTGGTCTTGTATTTTGGCAACCGCCTTGGTGACAAGAATTCTAAGGTCTACAAGAACCCTCTACATCTTCTTGTTCTTTTTATCATAATGTAAATGTTCTCCTATGATGCCAGCAGTTGAGTTGAGAGAAATTAAGCCTGTACTAGGTAGTAGGCATGAGAGAGTAGTGAGGAGCTCAAGGGGCATGGAGGTAGCTGAATGGGCACAAGCATAGGCCAAAGGTCACAGTAGGTGAATGGTCACCTAACCTCTACAAATGTGCCCTCATCCATCACTTAGGAGGACTTTTAGCACTTGAGTGGAGGCCAATAGAGATAAAGGATTGGTGCTTGAGCATTGAAGGCCACTCAGCTCTTGGTAGCCGAGAGAGTGGATTTGCAGTAGGGCTAGGGTTTCGACGCAGGGAAATGGTATGAACAGTTCACATTCCACTACTAGATATTGACGAGTTACATGATATGTATTTGAAGTTGCAGCAATATAAATAAGATGTTTCTTTTTCCCTTTGCACTGATTCCCATGCTAAGTCATGGTGGTAGTATTAGTTGTCTGGTACCTCACCATATCTGTATGAGTGCTTTTATATACACGAGATGTTATGTACTGATACATAGTGGTTGCATGTATGTTTCACTTTAGAATCTGTGTTTACTTGTTCCGTTCCATGTCGGTGACCTATTGTGAACTACTTCACAATTGGCCTCTGGCATGTTCTTGTTTATTATGTCTGATGGGGTTTTAGCTAACTAATTGCCCTCATCGTTCATCTCTTCTTATCATTGTTGTGATTTGTTTAATCTATTTTCGCAATTTGTCAATCTTGGTCTGATTTTCTTTCGCTGCCCGAGCACTTCATTCCGGCCCCACTCTGGGACCTTCTCGTTTGATAACCAAGAGCAGAAAACATTCATGGTGGCAGCCGAGCCCACATACCGAATGGGGCTCCTATCTCAAATAATGTGAGGTCTAATTGGGAGTTTACACCGGGGACGCCCCTTAGTTGTTAGGGGTACATTTTGGCCTGTTAACAAGTTTATATGCCATACACAGCTGAAGGCCCTCCTTCTAGTGCCAAAATGTTGCGGCTTCAAAATTCCACTACCGAAACATGGGGGATAACCACCCGGTCCAGACCTTAAGACAACTCCTTTTCCTTTTAAAGTGGTGGCTCCAACTGGGGATAATGGGACCAGTTTTGCAATGTGGGTTTTAGGATGAGAGTGGGTGGTTCATGACTGTTTTTGCAATAGAATAATGATAATCTAAGAGACTTATTCTATGATGCAATTTCTCTAACTTAACTTATTCTGATATAAACCAAGGTGTTCTTGCATGGTATGCGATCTACAAAGCTATCCTTTTAACATGTGATAATAAAGATTGAACACAATTAAATGGAGATGATAACGTAAAAGATAATTCCTTTGACTAAATAGTTAGTCAAAGGAATTTATAAAATATATCGCATGTCTAATGAGTTATATATGAAAATCAAAACCTCAGTTATGGCATTAATACAAAAGTGCAATTAATGCTTCACATAAACAATAAATCTCACATATAATTCATGAAAAGATAGTTTTCCATTAATTAAATGTAAACAAAATTATGCATACACGATAATAGTACCAAATGTATGAAGTCCTCGTTTAACAAATGACATAGACCAAATTCTTCGTTCAAATCAAATTATCTCCCAAGAATATAAAAATGCATCAACAAAGGAAAGTAGTTTGATATCTAAAAGAAAAGATCATGTTACAACATTTCACCAAAGCATTCACAAACTTACAATAGTGCATTCTTGCATATGTTTTTGATAAAATTCTGGACCCTTCTTTAAATGCATGAGAAGGGTATAAATACCATTCTAGCTAAGTGTGCAAAAATAGATTATACAAAATTTCAGGAGGTTTAAACAACCTTCCTCCTACATAGGTAACTAACTACAAAATAAAAAAAGATCAACTAAACAGAACTAAGAGGATGGTTTGTTGTCTACCAGCTTGTCCTTTAAATCACAAATATCGATCATTGGTTGAATTTGAGGAGGTGGCCCGAAATCAGATTTGAGTTGTCCTGTAAAGATTGCATCAACAAGAGGTAGCAGCATCCTTTGAGTCGCATGGAGGGAACAATTGAGGGTCATGATTTGTCTATGTGGCTTGACCAGATACTACCAATACTACTACCAGTTAGTCGTAGTCATTTTCATAATTGCATCTCTCTGTTTCCCCGCTTTTTATTGCCAGTCTTTACTCAGGGCAGTTAATTCAAACATTTCATTCGAATTACCCTCTTTCATGAGATTAGTAGCGAATAGGATATGATTTACTACTTTAATGATGTTCTTTGATACTCCAGTTGCCTTCGCAACTGCCAACTCAACCTATTTTATCCTGGCATCCCAATTAGTAAAGAGGATGTCTTTGTGAGTTTCCTCAATCTCGGGTAGATTGGCCTTCTTTCCCTCTTCTGATTCCTATCATTCAATGAATTCATATATTTTGGTGTTTAAATCATTAAACTCCACTCTCTGGTCAATGACTCTGTCTGTGAGCTAGTCTTGGTAGTCAAGTAGGGAGTGATGTGTAACAACTTCTGGCAGAAATACTCTTGCTGCTTGACTAGAAGAGAATTTAGTTCTAGAGCCTCTTTGATGAATTCCTCAGTAGTAGGAACATCCTTGTACTTGTCCAAGGATTGTTGTAATTCCTGGAGCTGCACGTTTTTGGCCGATAAGTCGGCTTCATGGCTTATTTTCAAGACTTTAATGTCTTGTTGCAATTGTGCAAGCTGCTCAACTGCCTACTTGTTTGCGCTTGCTTTTTTTCTGTCTCGAGCTTTTGTTCGATCTGTGCAATTCTTTGCTACCTTTCCTTTAGCAGAGCAGACACCTCATTAGCCTTATCCATAGTGGCCGACGCATATGCTCTTGTGAACTGTGATAGTCTAGTCAAGTTCTCAACTAGATTAAAAGGCGTGTGCTTCCAAACAACGCCCATTAGATCTTCTCTAGGTGAGAATTCGGGTGCATCTACCCTTCTCCTTTTCCTTTGGCTTCGGACTACAACCTTGTGGAGAGGGCTATAGAATACATCAAGTGGAGGTATCTCCATCACTTCAGAACAATTTCTGATGTGGGCAGAGCAGGGATGATTTTAGCATGCTGAGATGTTGTTGCTTCTTGATGCATAGGTGTAGACTGTTCGCCGATAGACTTGGGCTCTTTATCTTGATGAATTTTTAGAGGAGTGTTGAATTCCTTTGTTTATTGAGTATTTGGAGCTTTGCAGGTGTCTTGCAATTTCTGATTGAATTAATCCCATTCCTGCTCCAAACTAGTGCCTTGGGATTCTAAACTTGTCTTTCAGACCGGAGTGTCCATTACCTACTTTTCGGCTGGCTTTCTACTGGACTCAGTCGTATTGTCTACATCTTGGACTTTCCCTATGTCTGTTGTATTCTCAATGTTTACCTGAGAGTCCTTTTGAGAGCAAGGGGTTGCGTTATCGATAGTGTTACTTGGGGTAGGCTTATCCTATGTGCCAAGATACATTTCAGGTGCCAATTAATGGGTTTGAATTGTTTATATAGGGGGTTAAGTCTCTAAACCCCTTGCCATTGATGTTAAGGCAGGAGGTAAGTAGGCATGGAGGATAAAAAAGTTTCAAGACAAAAAGGAGGAGAAACACAATATTTCCATCAATGCTAAAGGGGGAGATTTTTGGCATTGTTGTCATTGATGGAAAGGAGCATTAAAGGGGCAACAAGATATATGGCATTATAGTTTTTGTTTGATGGCTTGGGTATCCTTATTTTTGTTATTGATGGATGATTAATTAATGAGGTGTGGTGATGCTTGTTATTGAATTTCTTACATATGCTTATGGTGTTATGGCATTATGATGCTTATTATTGAATTGCTTACACATGCTTATGCTAACTGTTATGCTTGATGGTGATGTATGTTGCTTAATGCTTGTTATGCTTATGATAGTTGACAAAGTGCATGAGGAGGTATGCGAAGCAAGGTATGTTTGATATGTCATGTTTGCAGCACAACTTGGTATTCTTGATATGTTGCAAGGTCTATTGCTTGATGCTTTTTATGCTTATGATAGTTCACAAAAGTGCATGAGGAGGTATGAGAAGCAAGGTATGTCTGATATGTCATGTTTGCAGCGCAACTTGGTATGCTTGATATGTTGTAGAGACAATTGATGTTGAGTAGGTGTTGTCGCCATATAGTGTGATGTTATGGCCATTTTCTGATATTGTGATGGTAGGCTTGTTGCAAGGTATGTTGCACTATTGAACTTGGAATCTTGAGATATACTTGTGATGCTTGGAAATGATGATGAGTTGTGACAGAGGTTGGTGTAACGACCCCCTCCCATATTTATCAACCTGCCAGGGTAAACTTGAGACACAGAGTTACTATGACATGACCCAATGTCCAAGCTTCATTTATAGAAGTGGGGTCGACACTAACAACTCATAGATACCCCTCAAGGCTTATAGGACACTCAGGGGCCAAAGAACCACCCCAAGTGACCAAACACTAAGTTGAAGTTACTTTTATCACAACTTAACCCACAATCACACACATAAGCTTGCAAGGGTGTGATGAAAGGGTTCCAACCACTTGCATGACACTGCTTCCATGCGATTATATCCCAAAATTCCCAGTTCAGAGGATGCAGTCCCAAGATTTGAGGCATAATTCCAGGTTAGCCTTCAGACCACTACCCAAAACTGTATGAGATTTTCCAGAATCATTATTGACATTAGGACAAAGTTAAAATTTAAACTCAGATCAAGTACTTGACCTAGACTTCCTAGAAAAACACTAGACATTTTGTCAAACACATGGAAAACATGTAAGCTATAGGTCATGAATGCATACCTATTCATAATAGTCTAATATTCACCAGAGAATCACCATGACAACTCTATGCCCTCTCCACATAACTGCATTGACATTTATTAGTCCATTTATTCATCAATCAATCAATAACTAAATGATTCATGACAAGATTCATAGATGGTATACATCATATAAACAAGATATAACTAGAAAATAACCAACATAGAAGCCATGTCAACTCAACCATAATATCACCACTATAATACTAAAATTGCTCATAGAACACAATAATGAAATGTCTCATATTAACAAAGGAAAATACCAACCAAGTTAGGACTTGCACATACCAAGCAACCATAGATTAGGATGAACCAAATCTCTCTTTCAGCCAATCACCCTTGTGCCATATTCCAAACATAAATGTGGTATCTCATGGAATAAACCAATACAAACCAAACTAGGGATTCTATAGGCCAAACCACCTCAACCCTCAACTAGTGATTCCACCTCATTGTCTGACATCACTAACACCAACCAAATCAGTCTCTACCCAAGTTGTCTAGGGCTTCAGGAACTAGTAACTCAACCCACAACCTTCTAAGGCTCCAGAGCATTTGTCTAACCTGACTCTAGGGACTCGTAACTCAACCCACCAAGGACTTTAGAGTGTATGTCCCAACTTAGGCTCCAGGACTAGTAACCCAACCCAAGTTGTTCCAGGGATTCTAGAGTGTTTGTTCTAACCCACGACCATAAGGAATTATCCTGTTAATCCTCTTTGTCTATCCATTTGTTTGGAGATGATAACTTGTACTAAAGGCTAACTCTATACCCAAACTTGCAAACAGCTCTTTCCAAAACCTAAAGTAAACTTGGAATCTATGTCAAACACAATATTCTTAGGAACACCATGCAATCTCATTATATCCCTAATGAAGACCTGAGCTACCTCACTAGCTGAATTAGTAGACTTAACAGCAGTGAAGTGAGTTACCTTTGTCAAATTGTCAACCACAACCATAATGGAATCATGTTGTCTAGATGTCCTCGACATATTTGTAATGAAATCCATGGAAATGACCTCCCATTTCCATTATGGAATCAGAACCAACGACAATAAACCACCTGGATGTTTACACTTTGATTTTACTTGTTGAAAATCCAAACATCTAGCCATAAACTCAACTACCTCTTTCTTCATATTCGACCAATAGTAAAACTTCTTCACAATTGTCAAAGTATTCTGATATCCTGAGTGACCTAAGCGTGACTTAACATGAAATTCCCTCAAGGTAAGCTTCTTGAATTCACTATCATCTGGTACATAAATCATATTCCTAAACTTGATAAAACCATCTGTTGTGAGATGATACTCCTCATCCCTATTACCTGTACTTTGTTGTTGAAACATGTGCTTCAACTGTTGATACATGTCATCTTATTATCTTGCCTACAAGATTAGCTCCTGCAAATCTGCCCCATATGAACTCATAGCTACAATGTGATTTACCTCCACTCTTCTCCTAAGAGCACCTGCAACCCTATTCTCCTTACCCTTAATGTAACTATTCTCAAAATCAAACTCACTGAGAGTAGTTAACCACCTCGCTGGCCTAACATTCAGATTAGGTTGGTCAAGCAAGTACCTTACCACACTGTGATCACTCATCAGAATAAATCGTCTTCCTAGAAGATAATGCCTCCACATCTTCAATGCATGAATGATTGTTGTCGCCTCAAGATCACGAGTCACATAATTTTTCTCATGCTTATTCAATCTCTTTGACTTGTAGTATACCACTTGTCCTTCCTGCATCATAACTCCACCAAGTCCTATCTTGTAAGCATTTGTACATACCATGAAATCTTTATCAAGATCTGCAATCTTCAAGACTAGAGCTTTTGTAATCAATTGCTTCAACTGCTCAAAACTAGTTGCACATTCATCTATCCATTCAAACTTCTTCCATTTTCTCTACAATGATGTAATATGATAGGCATTTGTGAGAAGTTCCTGATCAACCTCCTGCAATAACCTGTTAACCCCATGAATAATCTGCCCTCATCCACATTTCAAGGAATTGACCATTCCATGATACCTCTGATCTTTTCTGGGTCCACTCTTATACCTTCTTTGGAAACAACATGTCCCAAGTGGTGAACTTTTGTTTGAAAGATATTTCACTTACTAAGTTTGGCATACAACTGGTGCTCTCTCAACAATATTAACATTATTGTTATATGTTTTGCATGCTCTTCCTCATTCTTAGAATATATCAATATGTCATCGATGAATACGATCATAGACTTGTCTAGATAAGGATGCACTACACTATTCATAAAACACATAAAAGTAGTTGGAGCATTACTAAAACCAAACAGAACTACTACAAACTAATAATTCCCTTACTTGGTTCAAAAAGCAGTTTTGTAGATGCCCTCTTCTTTGATTCGTACATGATGAGATCCCAATCTCAAATCAATCTTCAAGAACATTGTTGCTCCCTTCAACTGATCAAACAAATCATCAATATGTGGCAAAGGATATATGTTCTTGATCGTCACCTTGTTCAACTGCTTGTAATCAATACACAACCTTAGAGCACCATCCTTCTTCTTCACAAACAATATTGGTGCACCCCAAGGTGACACACTTAGTCTAATGTATCCCTTATCAAGCATTTCCTTCAATTGCAGCTTCAGTTCCACTAATTCTGCAGTGCTCTTTTTGTAAGGTGCCTTAAATGTTGTTGATGCTCTCGACATAGAAAATTCCACTTCTCTATGAGAAGGTAACTCTAAAATATATGCTAGAAATACATCCTAAAACTACTAAAAAACCAGATACCTCTTCAAGACTTCAAAATCCTTCCCTTTGTCACTGAAAATATGAACTATAAACAAGGCACATCCTTTCCTAATGTTGCACTTTATCTGCATAGCTATAACCATTCTAATTGATGTAGGCTTCTTCTTACCTTGCAATTTTTCCCCATCATCATCAAAGCAATCAATAGCCTTATCATAATAATCCACTTTAGTCCCGTGAATGTACAACCAATCCATACCCAAAAACATAATGTCTGATCCCAACGGAAGGACATTTAGATGCGCTGATGTAGACATATCATTCAACTCAAATGCATAATATCTTACCCAATGATGAACTCTTTTCTTGGTAACTATAGCCAACTACACCAAACAAGACTTTGCATGCACTTCTTTATTCAAGCAACAATTATCCACCAGGTCAATATTGATATAACTATAGTTAGATCTAGGATCAATCAAAATATAAACAATTTGATCATAAAGTTTACCTTCCATCTCGATAATAGATGTATGATAATCAACTTGTCTACTATCCAATGTTGCATAAATCCGAGGAATACTTTGTCCAACATCCCCAACTATCTGTGCCTCTCGAGCACGGTAAATATGAGGTCTACCACCCTGATGTTGTGGACAATCTCTCCTGCGATGCTCTCTACCACAAGTCTAACAATGTAAAGGCTTCCTGCCATCACCCTTGTCCTGCTGCTCGGACTGAAATCCTTGTCCTCTGTTAACTGCATTGAATTCCTTGTACAGTGTCACATTCTCCTTGTTACCTACATCCTGAGGTCTTCCTTTCTTCTTATCCCACTTCCCCATAGTCTTGTCATTACCTTTCTAACCCTGCTTAGGTTCAAATTTACGCTTAAACTGCTCATAACAATGTTTCAACTTCCCAATTACTTCCTTCAATGTTCTAGGCTTATCATACTCAATCCGATGCTTAAATGCTAATGGAATCCACTAACAAATCTTTGAACCTTCGTTTTCTCATCCTTAAGATATGATACATACCTCAAAAACTTCAAAAACTTAGTCGTATACTCGTCATTTGTCAAACCCCATCTTCAATTCATAGAACTCCTTAGCCTTACCGTCATAGTATCTCTTTGACAAATACTTCTTCTGGAAGAGTCTTTTGAATTCATGCCAACTCAACTCCTATGTCCTGATACCTCTGACACACTTCACATTTTCCCACTAGATGTCTACTTTCCCTTTGAGACTAATAATGACTATTGTAGCTTTCCTATTCTTGGTTTAATCATGCAACTCGAAGGACATTTTCATCCCAAGCAACCATGCCTTTGCATCTTTTAGTTTCTCCAGCTCTCCATCAAATGTAGGCGGTTTGGATTTCTTGAACTCATCTTAAAAGTATTCCTTCTCACTATTCCTATAAAGATGATAGAAATGATGACCATGTTGTCTCTTTGATCCAAAACCATAATAAAATCCATATTCACTACCCCTCCTGTCAGGTTTATCTATCCATCTACTACCTCTAACTGTATCATTTATGTTCGACCCGTGCCTCCATGAGACCTACTACCATATGCTCCATTTATCTTTTCTTCCTATCTATAACCGATTTGTGGCTGACCCTATCTATGCAAAACTGATAAACTCTGAAGAATCACTACATTGACCTCTGCTTGTTTTTCCTATGCCCTCACAAGTCTTTCTCGTGATTGAATGATTATGTCATTTTCTGCTTTGCAACTCCTAATATCTACCTTTAAACTTCTCAAATTATCGTCTATGTTAAGAGAATACTCATCTCTATGTTGCTCATCTAATATATAAAAAGAGTCACATGAACTAAAATCCACCATCTTGCATGTCATCTATGATCTTCTTCCTACAAACATATCATGTCAGATAAACCAAATATAAACATAATCAAACATACCTCAATGAAGTTCAGGGGAGGCTGTCTAATCTGCATAGTCAATCCGGATTAGCACAATATATATATATATATATATATATATATATCAACATACCATCATCATCAACCTCTACATGACAATAGAAAACCACAACAATGACCATCACAATGCATGCATAACAAACACATAAACAATGAACATGCATGCATGACAAACACATTCTGCCCATCTAGTCCAAGTGTTTAAACCCAAAAGCTTTGATACCACCCTGTGGTATTAGATATCAACCAAAGAGAATGGAAACCCACTCTGATACCACTATGTAGCCACCCCCTCCCATACTTACCCAATTTCAGAAAACTCTCATGGTAAACATGAGACAAAGAGTTGCTATGACATGACCCGACCTCCAAGCTTTAGTTATGGAAGTGAGGCCAACACTGACAACTTACAAACATCCTTGAAGCCTTACAGGAAACTCAAGGGCCAAAGAACCACCCCAGGTGACCAAACCATGAGCTAAAGTTACTTTTCTCACAACTTAACCCCCAATTGAACACCCAAGTCTACAAGAGTGCAGCTATAGGGCTCCAACCACACACATGACACTACTTCCATGCAGTTATAGCCCAAAATTCCTAGTTTAGAGGGTATAGTCCTGAGATCTGAGCCACAATTCCAGGCTAACGTCCAGACCACTTCCCAAAATATATGATACTTTCCATAATCGTTATTAACATAAGGACAAAGCTAAACAATCAAACTCGAATGAATGACTTGACCTAGACTACTTAGAACACACTAGAAATTTCTTCAAACACATGCCAAACGTGTAAGCTACAGGTCATGAATGCATATCTAATCATAATAGTCTAATATTCATCGAAAAACACCAAGATAGATCTATGCCCTCTCCAAATAGCTGCAACACCATTTATTAGTCCTTTTATCCATCAATCAATCAATAACTAAACTATTCATGACAAAAGCCATAGATGGTACACACCATATAAACAACATATAACCATAAAATAACCAACATAGAAGTCATGGAAACTCAGACATAATATCACTAGTATAATACTGTAAATGATCATAAAACAAAATAAGGAGATGTCTCATATTAACATAGGAAAATACCAACCAAGTCAAGGACTTCCATGTACCACCTGGTCGTAGATTTGGCTAAACCAAATCTCTCTTTCAGCCAATCGCCCCCACACCATATTCGAAGCATGAATGTGGGATCTCATTGAATAAACCAAGACAGACCAAACCAAGGCTTCCAGAGGGCAAACAATGTCAATCCTCAACCAATGATTCCACCTCATGGTCGGACATCACCAACACAAACGAGATCGGTATCTACCCATGTTGTCTAGGACTCCGGGAACTAGTAACTCAATCCACATCCTTCCAAGGCTCTAGAGCTTTTGTTCAACTCGGCTCCAGGGATTAGTAACTCAACCCACCAAGGGCTCCAAAGTGTTTGTCCCAACCTAGGTTCCATGACTAGTAACTCAACCTAAGTTGTTCCAGGGCTTCGAAAGCGTTTGTTCCAACCCACAACCATAACAAATATGAGCACCAATTTAAAAAATAAAAAATAAATAAATAAATAAATAAATAAATCAAGTGGAAAAACCCACATCACCATGGCTATCCAAGAAATGGAAAGGCAAGGCTAAAACGTCTATCAATCTAGGTAATACTCCATGCCAATGATAACACATAACCAAAAAATCACATGTATATACCATGCATCCATAAATTAGCAAGGAAATTGTACATGCAAACTGTTACCTGCAAAGCAAACCAACTGTAGTTGTTGATTCACTTGTTCCCTTATGATTTTCCTGATTTCCTTTTCCTTCTTTCTCCAAACCCAATGTATGCCAAAATGCTCCAAGAATTCTTCAATATTAAGCGTGCAAGAGTGAGAGAAAGAGAGAATAAAAGAGAGCTCCAAAACTGAACTAACAAAAGCTAAACCAGAAAATGTTATGAATTGATCCTCAAAAGCCTTTGTATCATTGAGCCCTCTACTTTCTTCATTTTCCCTTCATTTTCCATCTCATGCAATTTTGTGACCCTTCACCTTCATTTTATCCTATTTTACTTCATTTCATAAATAAAATGCCAATTACTGCCACTTTACCTTTGCCATAAATGAATCACATGTGATACCCATCACTATGTTTTGCCTAACATTCAACTTGGAATACGTGTCCCATGATCTTGGTCTTATTTTTATTTACATAGAAAATCAACCAGGGGTTGTTACAATTGGCTTGCTTATGTTGCTATATGCATATGATGGTTGATTAGAGATATTGTGATGCAAGACAAAAGCAAAGGCAAAGACATGATGCAAGGCAAATGAAAATATGTGAGGCAAAGCCAAAGACACAAGAAAAGGCAAAGGCATTAAGAGTATTGTGGTACAAGGCTATGACAAGGACAAATGTGTGTTGAACAGAGTTGCAAAGGTGTTGGCTTGCATCTGTTAGGACTTTGGCTATTGTAATCCTTAAAGGTGGACTATATTAATGCATGTTACCTGAATACGTTGAAATTTATTTTATTGGCATAAAGAATATGAATGCATGCCATTTGGATGTGGAGAAATTCATTTGATATATTTTAATATTCAAGAGTTGAAACAATTTTGGAATTGAAGAGACACCCTTAGAATGCAAAGAGACAAGTTTTTTCATTTCAAATTCATGTTTGTGGAATACTCACAACCATCAAAGTTCATTTATAAAATTGTGTGAGTTTGGAGGGTTGGATGTTAGAGAGTTTGAGAATGTAAACGTTGGTTTGAATTGTTTATTATCTAGAACATGTAGAGCAGAAGTGATGCAAAATTTTGAAGAAGAAGAACCAAATACAGAGATGGAGGTATGCAGATTTATAGACCAGGTAACTAGCACATTGTTTTCTTTATGTATGAGGGGACTATAATCTCCTTTCAAGTTGTAGCTTGATAAAAAACATGTTGGAGCCTATTTAGGTAGCAACCTCTAGTAGGTTGGAGCCTACAGAAAATTAGATCTAATAATGGAGATGAGCTTGAATTTGCACCACAACAATAACAAAGTCATGGTTTTCTCCCTTTATGGGTTTCCACTTATATCTGATGTCCATATGCGTTATTGTTATGTGTTGATGTGATGTTATGGTTTACTTATTACTTGTTGTTCATATATTGAATTTGTTATTCAAAATATGTTAAGTTGTTCATTTAAAGGTTTAGTTAATGAGTTTAAAAGAAAAGAAATTTATGTCTATGAATGCACTAAATTGATTCCATCTCCCTCTCAGTTTAGTCAAGTTTCCATCAAATAAAGCACGAGGCAATTGTTTGGAAGGCAATAAAGAAATCAAAGTTCAAGGAGACAAAAAACTATCTTCCATTAAGTGGCAATGGAGAAAGCATCAAAGCACATGGTGTATTTATGAAATTATACACGCACAGAGGATTGTACAAGCTACCAATATTGTGTCTGAAGAATTGACTATGGGAGCAAAGAGGCTTAGCATACACAATCTAAAACATGTCCTAATATGAACCATGTATCTTTTAGAAAGTCAATGTGATGAAAGGCATGACGAAGGAGAAATCTGGAAGAAGTAATGCAATTTCAGAGTTGAGGAAGAGATGTAGGTTGTACAAAGTTGTAGGCAACAAGAATACATCCAAAAAGAGAGAAACAAATGTGAACATCCTAAAGACAAGAATGGAATATCAATATATGAGAGAGGAAACTGGTCTAGGAGCAACTTGAAGGAAGAGGAATTCCAAATAATAAAAGATAAAGAGAAGGGCAATCAAGGTTTTAGAAACAAAGCAACAATCTAAAAGCATCTTGAGCTAGCTTGAAGATATTATAATTAGTATCTTGAAAGGGGATGTATAGCCCTGTCTTGATGCGGGCATAAAGCTTGTTGAAAATAAAGTAATAGTTCGAGGAAGTGGAAAGAAAGAAGCACTCAATAAATGTTGCATGGCCACAATAGAGTTTTTGCAAAAAGAGTATGTGAGAATGAATATAATGCTTTTCCAAACTCTTATGATTAATAATTTTGAAATCATGATTGAAATACTTTTTGGACAACATATGAAAAGGTAGGAATTAGTGGAAGGTTGAGAGGATGATGACAAAAATGGGACAAAGGTTGAGAAACAACCTTTGCGTAATGATAGTAGAACAAGGGTAGTATGACCCAGGAATAGGGCACGGTGATAAGAAACCGACCTTGGCAAAAATATGAGTATGGAAACTACCAAGGAAAGGAGGAAGCAAGAAGGAAAATGTGGTTGGATGTATAGGATTGCATCAGAAAAGCAAAAGGGTAGCAACAAAATAGAGTATGGATCCTGGAAAGCCAAGGACAACAATAGGGAAATAATGCAAGTAAGCTTCTGGACGTTAACAACATAAAGTCAGATATATAGGAGGACTTCAACAAATTGAAGACATATGATAAAGAGGTCATAAAATCTTCTACCCAAGGAATCTAATGCAAGAGCATTACCCCCCTAGGCAATCGTTTTACCTAGACCCAAGGGGGTCATGCAAATTTCCCAAGGGGGTATATTTCCTCAATAGAATTTATGAATAAATCTAGAAATATGCAATTTTCATGTAATCACATGTGTCCATATAAGAATCTAGGTTGTTAGGTTGTTTTGCTAAGATATCACTCTTACCCATGTGTCACACTATAAGAGTGACAAATGATAGGCTGAGGAATTAGGCCTTTCTAGGAGTTGGGACAAATGTTCAAATAGTCTTTGTCATATTAGGAGATATTCTAGCTAATCAGAAGTTATATATGCATTTATATATGGAGCAGAAAATAAGTTTTTGAAAAAGCAGAGTGGTAGAGAGTGAGAGGCAGAGAAGAGAAAGGGACAGGGCAAAGTATGCCCATTTGTGTATCATCAAGCCAATGTTCCTGTGTATTTGAAATCAATTATTGAATTATGATTTACATGATTTTATGCTTATGGTTCATCTATGTATATATAGTCTGTAATAAGGATTAATGTCCCTGTGCTTGCATTGGCTCAACATTACTCTATGTTGTGGCAATAGTTCAAATTCAATGCTGAATCAAATCCTGGGATTGAGTGTTGGCAATAAACCCTGTTGTTGATCTTGTCTCTATTGAATGATAAAGACAAATTGAATAATATAAGAATGTGTGGTTCTCGTAAGAGAGAGAGAATGAATGAATTATTGATACCTATATGTTTTTGTTAATTGACAACTACAAGGTCTGTAAAAGGGTTGGAACACCCTTTTGATGAGTGAAGGAGATGAATCAAGTGTATTTGTGTTATATTTGCTAGATCAAAGCCTGACGTTTATGGAAGCTTGCTGAAAGCCTATGTTTGGAGAAGGACATTGATGCGAGTTTGAGCTTCTCTGCATTGTGTCATTAGACTCCAACTAAAGGGTTGAAACATCATTGAAGATTGGACTTGATAGTGTAGGTGAACCAAAACATATGTTCATTTGAGATTGTTGTAAAGGTAGCTAAGCATCAGTGACTGAATATCCATTAGTAGTGTAACACCCTCCTCCTACATTTACCAAAGTTAATCGGTCCGTTGGGGTAAACATATGATGAGAAGCTACTACAATCCGATTCAACCTCCTAGGACACCTTAAGGAAGTGGAATTAACACAACACAACCAATCTGACCTTATGCACATACCATAGAACCTACAGGAACCAACCAACCCTTCCAGGTGATCAACCCTTGCAACAACTTGACACTTCACTGCCCTAGAGCCTTAGTCGCTCCCATGGCATGGGCATGCATGCGATTGGGGCCCTCTAGTCGCTCTCACAACATGGGCATGCAAGCGACTAGGGTATTTTTCTGCTAGTTCTAAGTTTGCGACCCTAGATTTTGTGACACTTTTTCAGGGCTAGGACTCAGGCCACTGCCCAGAACTCCATGAAACTTTCAGGAATGAAAAGTAACATCGAAACAATGATACAAATGAAAATACTTGAATAAAGTCTAGCCATGACATACTTAACTAGACCCCTACTAGCCATGACATGCATTTCGTCCAACATGTCACAAATATGAATTCTACAGGTCATAACAACAGATCTTAGCATATGGGTCTCATACTTATCTGAGAATTGATAAGAAGCATTGATGTCTTATCAAATTAGCTGCATTATCATCTATTAGGTCATATACTCATTGTACATTCATTTACAAATCAAAACATGATGAGAGGCATACATCATCATTGTTATAAAACATGCTCACAACTAGAATATAACTAATAGAAATAACAAGGATACATAAGCCATAAATGTCTCATATGAACGAGTACATTTTCTCATAAAATATCAAGGAGAAATAATTCTCAATAATGAATGCAAAAGCCAACCCAGTATGGGACTACCACATTTCACCCAACCGTAGATTGGCTAAGCCAAGTCTCTCTTCAGCCAATCACCCCCTTGCCATATTCCAAGCATGAATGTGGGACTTATCACCAAAATGAACTAGGCCTTCTTGAGGCTACACCGCCTCACCCTCAATAATAGAACCAAGCTTTACCTCAATCCCCACCAAATCACTAGGTCATAAATAATAAACATATAATACCAAGCTTTACCACAATCCTCATCAAATCACTAAGCCAAAACAACCATGAATGCCACTAGATCTCTCCAATTACACCACGATGAATTTGTCTGTCCCAACCTCTCGGCTTTACCGTGCATCCTGCCATTACCAGTCAAGGGATTCCTAGGCCTACGAGGTCTCCACCCTTTGGGCTTTACAATGTATCCCATCCTGGAATTCCTAGGTCCAATCAAGGGTACTCACCACTGAGCTTTAGTGTGTATCTCACCATTACCAGTCAAGGGATTCCTAGGGTCAATCGAGGTGTTCACATTCAGGCTTTACCGTGTATCCCATCTCAGGATTCATAGTCCTTGTGAATAATCCTGGGACTACCCCACTCAACTTTGAGTCCATCCGGCAATTCAGCTTAACCACATACAAAAGAATCCACCACACGATGGCTATCTAGAAATGACAAGGCTAGGCTGAAAAACATTGTCACACCTGGCAAAACCCACGCCCATGACAACAAGAGAACCAATAACACACATGCGTAACCATGCATGTGAAATCTAGCAAGGAAATCACACATGCAAATCGACACCTGCAAATAATCCCACCGTAGCTGTTAGATCTTGCTCTTCCTTGCTTGATCTTGGCTTCCTCTTGCCTTCTTTGCCTTTCTTGATCCAATGTTGAAGTGCTCCAAGAAAACTCTAAGTGTCCAAGAGTGTGTGAGAGAGAGCTCCAAAACTAAACTAATCAAAAGCCATGAATTGATCCTCAAAAGCCTTTTTATTAATGCAGTCTATATTTTCTTCAATTTCCATTATTTTCCTCCTCACATGCAACTTGTGACCTTTCACCTTCCTTTTCTCCTAATTTCCATTATTTTTCATAAATAAAATGCAAGAAATGCCATTTTGCCTTTCTAAAGCCTTTGCCAATTTCCTTAGCTATAATAATCGAAATGAACACCCACACAAAGATGTCTTGCCCAACATTCAATTTGGAATAAGTGTCCCATGACCTTGGCCTTATTTTGCCTTTATTAACTTTTATTACATGAAATTTTCACTAAGATTGTTACAGGTAGCATCTGAAGGTAAGTGAGGTTTTATTTTGTTAGATCATGCAAAGGTTCAATTATGGGTATTAATTGGTGAAGGCTTTGTGAAGGAGGTTTGAACCTTTAGGAAACGAGATTTATTTCAAGAACAACTGTGATGTGTTGAAGGAAATAACTCTTATATGAAAAAGCATTTACTTATGTGTTTTAAATACCTTGTTCTTTGATCGATCTAGAAGGAACATGATGGTAATGTTTATTTACATTTGAGTATGAATCAATCTGATGGGTAACCGAAGGTTTGGTTTTGAATTATAAAATTTCAAAGGATAGTTCAATGGGGTTTGATACTTGGTTGTATATTCAGTATTAATTTGAGTTGGAAATTGAAATTACGCCCACAACCACAAAACACCAATCATATGCATCTTCCAAGGCAAATTTGACTAGTTGGCATCACGAACTAGACAAAGAAGAAGGAAAGGTTCATGGGCTTCATAAGAAAGCTCAGAGCTTGCGGGCATCATTTAGAAAGTATAGGCATCATTTGTGCCAACAGAGCGTAGCCATATCAAGGGCATGAATGAGGAGTTGAAAAAAAGGCTTAGGCATTAGGTAGATCAAAAGTAGTTGGTATCAAGATTTCCTCAAATAACGAAGTTGAGGCTTTAGCCCTCTTCAAAGTCCTCTTGCTCCTCAAATCTCAAGGGATCCACGTGCTATCAATGGTGGGACACTCAATGGTGACTATAATAGTAATTCATTATAAGTCCCTTCCTAGACAACCAAACCTAGCTCTCTTTGTACAACGAATCATTAAAAAAGTTTATGGTGTCTGTAAGCTCAAAATTTTCCATGTCGCAAGGTGCTAATTTTTAATAGAAGATGGGCAATGCCAATTTGGGCAGTGGACTTAGTGTTGGTTGTTGTCATTTAAATGTGGGGAGCTCCTTTCAGTTCCCTAAAAAATGTAGTCATAGTCTTGGTGGCATCTCCATGGTAAGAAAACCAAGATTGCCACAACCATCATTTATGACCCAATTGAATTCCATTACTCCCTCCCTTATTCATTTTTCAAACTGATATGAGATGCATGGTGGTGTAGTTCAACATGTACTACGAGTTAAATACAAGGGACATCTGTCCTCTCCAATTATTTTTGAGGTCTTGGATTTTCTTTGTCTCGATTATGGATGCTTGATCTTGCAACATGACATAATGTTGGCTGAAAGACGAAGCCTTCTTCCTTTGGTTTTGCATATGCATATTTATAATGTTTAATGTTTTGGTTTGGTATATTCCTTTTGATTATTTTATTCATGGTTTTCATGTGCATTACCATTGTAAAAATTGGTGCTACATCCTTTGTGGGTTGGGTCATTTTGTTTGGGATGTGGGTAAAGTTGAATATAGATTCGATGGGAAAAGTGCTAATGTGAATTTGAGCAAAAAAGTCAATAAAATAATGTAGCTTGAGATAGTTGCATTGTTGACACAACAAGAAATGTTGAAATAAGAGACTGGTAGAAGGAGGTTCAAGTATTTATGGATATTTAGCACAACAACAATCTATAGGTCTTTGTTCAATTACAATATTTATAGCAACTAATGGGATGAATTGTGACACATCTAGGTATTATAGAACATGTGGTGAATTCTCTCTCTCTTTTATATTCTTCTCCTCTAGCACAGAAACATTGAGTTTAAGAGAATTCATAATAAAGAACTAAGAAAGATAAGTCTCCCAAAGTTACAATTTGTAAAAATTAGAATTGTACAATTGTGATAACAAAAAAACATTTACTAAAACCAATCATAAAATTCTCAAATCTATCATTTTTTATTTTAATGTTATATATATTTTTCATTATCTATTTTTTTTACAATAATATAATTTCCTAAAACAAATTATAACCTAGCACATCTTAAAACAAATAAACAATCATAAAATTCTCATATTTATCATTTTTATCTTGAATATATATATATATATATATATATATATATATATATTTGTTGTTGTGATCTAATTTCCTAATACAAATTATAATAAAACACATTAAAACAAATAAACAAATTACAATAAATAAATATAATTTCTCAAAACAATTATAATAAAACCATCTTAAAACAAATAAAGAAATTACAATAAACAACATATCTTATTTAATAACCTTTATATCTCTATCACTTTTATATGTTGCATCTCCCACCTTCATAAACAAATCACTATAATTTACCACAACATATTATAATAGAACCCACCTTAAAAAAATAAACAAATTAGAATAGAAAAGCATATCTTTAAAGAACCTTTATATCTGCATCACTTTATATGTTCATCTCCAACCTTCATATTTTTCTATGGTTACTTGACATTGCTGCAACCCCTTTTTAATAGAGCGAATGCAACTTCGACCGACTGACGTTGAAAAGTACATTTCCATAAAAAAAACACGCTCGAAATGTATGTAAATATATCATTCCATCTCATCAATTTTCCATTTTAACCTCGTCATTTTAAAATTTTGCCGGGCCTAACAACCAGCACCGTCGGAACCTCAGACATTTTTCTCAAAGATCTTTGCTTCTGAGACACATTCCTTCTTACTCTCCACGCTTAAATACGAATTGATCTTTGCACAGCGGACTGGATCACCGTCTTGCATAATGATTGAAGGGAACGCTAAATTCATTATTCCCTAGCAGTGTCGAACAGCCGAGGTCGTTGTTTCGAACCCCTACGTAAAATCTTTTTAAACATCGTTTGCGTTTATTAATCTCAGTTTCTCATGCGAAGAGCTATTTTTCCGGTTCTATTTCTTTCCCTTCACTGAAGATTTAGCAACCTATTGTTCTAATTCTTTAGCTATCTTTTCATTGCACAATCCAGATTAAATTTCTAAATTTGCGATTCCGCCACTCAAATCCAGCTTGACGGTTGACAGTTTCTTTAAAATTTTTAGTTGAATTCTTAGAATTTGAATCAAATTTAGCAAAATCAATCGAAAACTCCAGTTCTAAACGCACAGGCCATGGAAATTCTGCCTCTGAACCGTGGGATTCCTGAAATCTTTAGTTCTGACTCACGTTTGCCTACATAACGTGAAAGTTTCCGATATTAATCCCCGACATCGAAAATAAACGACTGAACCAGCCATTCTCCCTTAAATTCCCTCGTAATTGCTTCACAATTGGAAAAAACGTCTCGAGAACTCGAAATCTTAGTCTGAACGGAGAAATCTTGTTTTATTACGGTGAAGTTCCGTTCAAATTCCCGTGTTAACAGAAAATCCTCCTTCGTATGGCCGATTTGTCCACTTCAAGGTCAAATTCATTATTATTTGTGTGAAACAAAATTACGTTCTTTATTTTCGAGCAATCAAGGGAACTGTTCATCATTGACCTCAGTTAGAATGTCATCTCCCACGCTCAAGAGGAAGCTTTTGTTGACGCGGCAGTTATGGGCTTCTTATAGTCGGAGGTCCCTCTTGGCTTTCTGCTGTTTTCTGTGTGGCACCCTAGGTACTATTGTGTCCATCTCTATTATGCGGGGACCGATTACAAGATACAGGTGTTATACAGCGGGTAATAAGCCGAATGATTTCAGTTCTGGCATTCAAGCGAATTCCCTTCAGAGTAGACCGAAGGTCTTAGGGTTTGTAGGAATACAAACTGGTTTCGGATCTGCAGAGAGGCGCAAAGCTTTGAGGGAAACTTGGCTGCCATCTGATCAACATGGACGGTTGAGGTAAGCTTTATACATGCAGTTCAAGCTACCACTTGCAATCAGTTCAAATTTATTCCACTGGAGATCCAATATTACAAAATCTTTTCCCATTTTTTAAAAACACAAGATATTGACACTTCACTAGAAACGATCGCAAATATCGTCTTGTTGAGTTCGATTATGTCCTTTTTAAAACAGCATTAAGCAACCCAATTTTTTTGCAGCAATCATATGATTATATTTAGTCTATAATTTTCCTGCCAAAGGGAATTGTTGCCTTCCGATGGATTTGTATACTCATGACCTTTAACATGTCAGTATTGTGCCATTGGTGCTATCAGCTGCTTAGCCTCCTCACTTGTGCTCTCTCTTTTTTTGGTTTTGCTGCTTGCGGCAACACCATGAATTTAGATTTCCTTGCTTAGGGCATTTTGAGCGCTTATTACATCATCTCACCAACTCATGATTATCCGGATCTACATAATTCCATTGTACTTGTTGTGCGCACCATCTTGGTTTCCTTAGTGTTTGCATTTAAACCCAATGGTGGAGGAATTTTTCAGATGGCTGCACAAAGAAATCGAAGGGTTTATTGTAGATCTACTCAGCTGCATGCTTGACTGGAGACTTTCAGGCTCTTGAAGAAGATTCAGAGGCAGATTGATCAGTGCTTTGATTTCTATGGCTTTTTAGAACTTTTCCTGCAAGCAATTCGAGGAGCTGCAACAGCTGTTAAAGAGTTGGCGTGAAGTCTAATGGTTGTTGGACCTCCAATATCAATTTCTGCTGGTTATTTAGATGACATGATGGTCCCCTTGCTTCGCTTAATGGATCTACATTTATTTATGCTGGTGCCTACATCAATCATGAACATTCCCATCTGATATGTACAAAGGTACTGTCATGATCTAGGACAGAGAGGTGGACACAGCCCATAGATCTGACCCTGTATTGCATGCTTCTTTAAAGTTTTTCAGTTACTCTTTGTATCTTTTGTTTTCAATTATACTCCGTAAACAAATTTAGGCTGGTTTAGGTCACCATTTCAAAACAACTGCTCAGCTTAATAAATTTTATCTTCACTTAAAAAGTGCTTCAAAAAGGGTGCTGTTTCCAAAGCAAAATGCTAATGGGGTTTGTAAAATTAAACCTCTTCAGAAAACTATGATCTGTACTTCTTAAGTTACATGAATATATTGTGTAATGATGAAAAATGCTACGAGTAGGACTTCAAGTGAAAATACAAGCAAAATCTAAGTTGGGCCTTTTTCTGAGTAACTTTTGTCAATTGAGTCAATTATGGTCATAACTCACCAGTCAATTGAGTGTCAGGGCTTTTGGAAATCAATGTGTGGTGTTCCGTGTTTACTCTACTAGATCTATGTCCTTTGCAACCTGTACAATGACTAACCTAATTGTTGCAGGTGCCCATAATATTGTGCATAATTAGACTGTAGATATGCATCAATGTTGGATTGAATGATAGGCACGGGGCTTGCTTGTTCAAAAGCCAAAATTAATTAAATATTAAACTGCTGAAAGGGTCCGTTTTAGAACTCTCTTAGGTTGGACTCCACCATCTATACCCATTGACAGCAAAGCATGTCAAGGAATCTCTTCTCCACAGAGCTGTCCAGCTATCTATTTGCTGTTTGTTTTGTAGAGATTGTTACACATAAACTGCGATGTGTTTAAGCTGTAATGGTACTACGTAGCTATTAAGGTCTCTTATACATGGACTTAGGCTTCAATAAGTTATATTTGATTTAGTCGTAGATTTTTAACTGACTTACTCAGTCTGTGTTCCCCAGCAGTGATGGTGTGCGCTAGCATTCACAGCAGATCAGATTTTTCCTAGGTTCTTGTGCATCACAGATGACTCTGTGTTTGAGTTGCAGCACTAGTTTGGCCTCTAAAAGATGCTTTAGTCTTACAGAGTCAGATAGAGGTGCATGTACATGCCTTCCATAGAGGCTTTTTTTATGTTTAGCTTTTCCTATACTGAGAATTGCTTTTCTGTTCTAGAGTTTGATTTTCCAGAATTAGCATAAGTACTATATTTAGCAGCTGTCTTATTTAGAATCAGCACCTTGCATAGAAGAGCTCCAGGGCAGGGAGTGTTCTATCTTAGGGATCATTGCTTGCAGGAAGGGCACACTTCCCTAGGCAGGTCAGGGTTTGTACATTCTCAGTCTAGGTGCACTGCTGGTGTATTCAATTTTTTGTGATCTAGCCTGTCTTCTTGTCTAAATTAAAGGCAAGGGTGGGAGTGATATATTCATTCTAGGTTGAGCTATTGTTGTGTAGTTTTATTTCTTTCAGTTAATTAAAAAACAGGTGTCATTGAGTGCTGCACGTTTTTTCTACCTTCTGTTGTTCATATTTCATCTATCATATAAAGTTTAAACCAACATTTTTGATAGGTTTCAGGTTTCAAAGCTATTCAAGGTTTAGTTTTGCAGGTCTGCTTATCATATATTGAAATTTTAACATGCAGTCAGAGCCATGCTTCTGAGGTCTTCCAGGAATTTGTAATGGATAGTTCAGTTGTCCATGAGATGGCATTGTTGAAGGATTTTAGTGGGGTTGATCTGCATAGTGCTCTAGTGATTGGAGTGCTGTATATGATTTCTTTTCGGGCTGATTTTTTTGTTTCAAGTGTGTTCAGGAGCTATAAGTATGATTAGTCAATGTCTCCAAAAGTGTGACCATCTAGAGAGTGCTTCCAACTTCACACTGTGGGAATGCAGTTGTAAATGCTATTGGAGGAGGTTGATTTTTGGAGCTCTGTGGATAATGAGGAGGTTGATTTTTGGAGCTCTATGGATAATGAGGAGGTCACAACTCCTACAAATGCTGCACTATTGACCAAGCATAATAAATAAAAAGCAAGCTAAGTTGAAGTCAATCGTCCTTGATTCAGTGAAGGATCACTTGATCCCTTGTATTTCCAGGAAGATAGCTAAGGAGTTGTATGATACTTGCTTTGTATTAGGGTGTGAATGTTAATGACAAGATGCTATTGAACAAGAAGCGAAAAGTGACATACATGAGTGATACAAACACATAGCATGTTGCTATTGGAGAGAAGGTGGAGAATGAGGAGTAACTATCCATTGCTTTGAATGGATTCTTCTCATCTTGGGATTCTTTCATTCGAGGAGTCTATGCTTGTGAGAATATTCCCACTTTTGAGAAGGTTTGGGATGATTTATTTAGGACTAGACTAGAAATTGTTTCAACTAATGTGGACGAGAATTGGAAGGTAGCCCTCATCAAGAAGATGAACAAAGTTGATAAAAAGGCACGGGAGAGGGTCAAAGCAAGATTCATGTTTCTCAAAGTAGGGCAAGAAAAAGTCACATGAAGTGCTCCAAGTGACACAACTTGGGTCATTATGCTTCTTAATATTCGGAGAAGAAGGGAAAGGGTAAGCAACAACAAAAGGAGTTTGCAGACGTGCAAAAGCTTTAGCGGGAGTGGATGAATTAGCATGATCCAGATTGGATGATTATATTGTTTGTCATCTATCTTGATGCTTTAAGAGTGGAAAAAGTGGAGAAATCAACTCAGAGGACCTTTTTTACCAATAGGACACAATTTGGTAAATTGGGGTCTGAAACCTTTCGGGAGCAATTTGAGGCATCAAATGACATTTTTGGAGGGAAAATTTTGTTGCTTAAGCGCAACACCTTTTTGTACTATTCTACACGCAAATGCCTTTTCAATGGCGCAAGAATCACCTCAATCAGAGTTTGTATGCAAAAATTATGTCACTCGAAAGTTGACCTCCGTGTTTTGAGTCTTTGACCACGATAATTTGAGAGGATGCTACGTCAGCCTCCATTATTCATGGAAAATGGGCTAGCCGCATGATAATGATGAAGAAGGCTATAGAAGAGTCAATATTGTAACTTTAGTTAAGAGTTGAAGGAGTCAAACATAACCACTAGTAGGCTATCGGGTTGTGTTATAACTGGGTCACTAGGAGGAAAAGGGGTTGCATTCTATTCGAGTGCATTTTGTTCCATAGATGAGAAGAGTAGTCGAGAGTGGATACAGAGAGAGCAAATAGAGAGGAATTGTGCACTATAGTAGCCCACGGGCCATAGGCCTCACTTCTCTGTACTTGCATCCATTTTCCATTCAAAGAAAGAGAGTATAGTAGCCTCACCTTCTAGCTGAGTTTTCTCTCGAAAGGGTTTCCTAGGATATATTTTGTGTTATTTTGTGGTTTGAGTTTTATTTCGTCGTTCACTATTTTCTACATAATTATAATTTCCAAGCATATGCAATAACTATTAACAATAATCTATAGATCCAAAAATCTAAGGGGAAATAAACCCTCATAGTGTAGATTTTGGATTTTAAGTATAATATTGTCAGATTTATTGTGACGAATTGTCCAATGTAATATCCACGACAGTTTATAAAGCATATCGGTGTTAGAGTAGGCTTCTTTGGGAATATGGTGGGGAGTTGTAAGGGATCTGAATCGAGTAAGCCAAAAGTCATAAAACCCTAGTCATGGTCGAAGAATATGTGAATAATCCTCATGATCTTGCAGGGGGGTTTGCACGGTTGGAAGCACTAGTTGCAAATATGAATTGTAATGCAAGCTTCCTCATGGTGGCCCTAACTAATAAGTTCGAGCTATTTCTGTTAAATTTCTCTGCAACTGCTTAGATGAAACACTGAAAACAAGGCAAATGAAAACTGAAACCAAATTTACTTTCACCAAGATACATAGTCTCTTAACATATTATAAACAACAAAAAATAATCGAGAGATAAAAACACATGCACACAAATTGACACACTTGTTTACCCAATAAACATATTTTATTTATTGTTCTTGAGCAGTTGGATCTATTACAAGTCATGCTGCTTACTGTAGCTGACAATTTGTCTCTAAGAACACACTTGTTCTCCTGTTGAATAGCCATGACTTGCCTTGAGAATCTCTGATCCCTGCTCCACAATCCTTGCGTACTAGAACCCCATATATCCTTGTGCACTTCCTCCTATTTCCTAACACACAATTGGGCTACTATTTTCTAGCGCAAATCTCCTATTTCCTTGCGCACTTGTGGCCTCCTAAATCCTATCGTACAAGTTCCTCAATTTTGTGTAGACACACTCAAAGAATGATCTCACAAGAATAATGATGATCCTGTGCCTTCATCCTTCTTTTTATAGACATAATTTGAGCATGTAAGAAGAGCTAGTTCAATTTAGAAGTTTGATTCTGATTGCGAGTTAATTGAGAGTTCTACTCGTCCTCTTTCCAATCAACACTTGGAGTCTTAACTTGTTCTATCTCCAATCAACACTAATGACCAACTCATTCTAATTGAACTTGTAACGACCTTCTTGTCTTGTAGTCAAACTGAAGAAGACTCCATGTAACTGAAGCTCCAACACTACGCATGCAAACTTGATGATTATTCCAGTAAATTGGAAATAAACTCATTGTAACCAAAGTCTATCTCATGAACTTGCACTCATGCTAAAGAATGATAAATTCATTGCCTTCACTGGCTAAGGCATAAGCCATAAGACCTTCACTTGCTACATTTTCAACACTCCCTCTTAGTGATGAAGGGATTTTGTACAACTCCCAACTTATCTTTGAAATAGATGAAATTGTGCCTTGGTCAAAATATCTGCTGTTTGCTCCTTTGTTGGAATGTACAATAGCCTCACTATCCATTTTTGCACACAATCACTAAGATGATGATGCTTGATCTCGATATGCTTGGAGTGATCATGAAATGTTGGATTCTCAGAGAGCTTAATGCAACTCTTATTGTGATAGTGCATCACAATAGGCTCCATCCCTCGCCTGAAAAGTCCCACATGCAACTTCCTCATCTAGGTAGCTTCACACATCTCGCAACCATGTACTTGGCCTCTACTGAATTGGGTGCAACTAATCTCTGCTTCCTACTTAACCAAGAAACAATTGTTGACCCAATGCTGAAGACGCAACTTGAAGTAGTCTTTCGATCTGTGGAGCTCCTTGCCCAATCTGCATCTGTGAAGCCCTCAAGCCTCACTCCATCAACCTGTCTGTACAATAATCCATAATTTGTTGTGCCTTTGAGATACTTCAAAACATACTTCGCAACAACCTAGTGAACTCTGGTCAGATCCATCATGAATTGACTCAACTAGTTCACTGCAAAACAAATATTAGGTCGTGTGTTGACTAAGTGCATCAACAACTCAATGAGCTGCCTGTACATTGTAGGATTTACTTTCTCTGCTCTGATAACATCCACTGTCCTCTAGTTTGTGACTAGAGGCATGATCATGGGCTTGCAATCCTACATATGAAACCTCTTGAGAATCTCTGTAGTGTACTTCCCCTGTCCCAAGAATATTTCCTCATCACCCTACCATACCTCCAAGCTCCAACATGAGGAAATAATGGATAAGCTCTATATCCTTTATCTCAAACTCTCTTGCAAGATTTGCCTTGCAATTTGGATCAAGCTGCCTACTCTAGTCAATATAAGATCGTCAACATAGAGCACTAGAATGAGCGGAAGCCCTCCAGCCGTGATGTAGTACGGGTTTGGCATTTGCCTCACTCTTAGTGAAGCCCTGTTCTTGAAGGTAGCTATCAATGCGAGTGTACCATGCTCTCAGAGCTTGCTTGAGCCCATAAAGAGCTCTCTTTAGTAAACAAACATGAGTGTCTTTGCAGAAGGTCTCAAACCCCTTTGTCTGCTCCATATAAATCTCTTCCTCAACCACTCCGTTGAGGAATGCTGTCTTCTCGTCCATTTGGTGGATCTTCCACCCCATCTGAGCTGCAAGTGCTAGAATCATCCTAATGGATGAATAACATGCCACTAGAGTGAATGTCTCCTGATAGTTGATGCCCTCAAGCTGTGAGAAGCCCTTGGCCACAAACTTGGCCTTATACTTCTCCATTTTCCCATCTGCTCCATGCTTCACTTTGTACACCCATTGTGAGCCTACTATTGATCTGCTTTCTGGCCGTGGCACAATCTTCCATACATCATTCTTCATGATGGAGGAATATTCCTCCACCATGGCATCCCACCAAACCTGCTAAGATGCTGCCTCCTCACAACAAGAAGGCTTTGTGTCCAATAATTCAGTCATCAATGCGATATATACTATGTACCTCTGTGGTTGCTTGCTCTGCTTGAACATAGAGCTAGGAGTCTCAACTCGCTTCTGGGCCACTTGAATCAACCTCTCAGCCCACTTGGCTCTCTTCCTTCTTGTGTTGGGAGTCATTGACTGAGTGGCTGCCTCCACTTGTCTTGGTCTCTCCCCCTCATATTGCAATGACTCCTGGTCATTCTATTATGCAGCTTGCTTACCACCTGGTTGAGACTCAATCTGTGATCCTTGTTGACCAAAATTTTGCCAACAACTCGAGAAAGCAATGTACAAGGAAGTTGAGAATTTTTTCAAAGATCAAAGTCATCAGTCAACATGAATATATATCTTTGTAAACCCAATTTCTGTAGGGTCTATTGTAAGTGATGCTAGTATGACCATTTAATTATGTAACAACACCTAGGTAGGCCTCTGATTTTGGCAAAGGATTTCATCCTAGGAAGTTTTTTTAACCTTCTTGAATTATGTGTTTGTAAACATGCCTAATTCACAGAGTTTTTTTTCTAGCTATAACCCTAAAGCCAGGGTGGAATTCGTTGACAAGGTCTTAGGTGAGTCCTAGTGTTTATTGAGTCTATTGTAAAAGTGTGGTTAAGAAAAATTTTAGTGCATAGTCCCTCGTAATCAGAACACCATGGCTAAATTATTTTATTATAAGCACACTTGATTTCACACTAGATCATATTGTGTCACAGAATTGGGTAATATCTCGAGGGTCTATGTTTAAAGTTGTTTTCCTCTTCTAAGGGTTGATATTGTAATTATTTTTGATGTAAAAATATTTTGGTGCATGGTCCCTCGTAATCAGAAACCATGGCTAAAATATTTGAGGGTGGAAAAATTATCAATCCCCTTGTGTCAATTAATTAGTTTTTTTGGCTAAATTAAATAAAAATGCTAAGCCAAAAAATGAATTAATTTCGAATAAAAAATAATTATAGAGAAATTAATTTCTCTCTAAGTGGAAAATAATAAAAAATTCGTGGGTCAAAAAGAAGTCGGTTTTTGGAGGTCCTCCACTAAGGGAAAAATGGATATTTTGAGAAAATTTGAGCCCTTGGACCTTGGTGGTTGAGTCAAAGTCAAATTTTTGAGGAAATTAATCCAAAATATTAATTTTTGGATTAATAAAAAATGTTTTTTAAGAGAAATTCGATTTTTTCCTCAAAAATAAAAATTCGACGGTGGAGATTAAAAGATGATCAAGTTATTTTCGACAGTCGAGATCATTTTGACCAGGATCAAGCCAACTAGCCGTTATTTTCCACTTGGAGGGGTTTTCTCTATATAAGGAAGCCATTTAGCTTCTATTTCCCATATTTGGATGAGGTGATTTTGTAACGCATGTATTGAGCTTTTGCTCTTCTTGAAAGCATTTTTCTCATAATATAAGGACTTTGGGGTTCAGTTCATGGTGTTCTTCTATCTGCTGATCTGTGGTATTTGCTAGTTATGTGTTTATCTTCTATATTGTGCTACATAATTAAATGTTATTTCATTTGTTAGTGATAAGAACATTCTATTGATAAGAGTTATCTTAGGTGATTTGATTCACTATATGATCTAACGGTTTATCTTAAGAATTTAATCGAGATTTACAGGTATGCAAGCTCTTGGACTACGAGTTCACAGTCTGTGGGGAAGAGTCGACCTTGTTTGGGCTCTAAGCTTTCATTTTGACGAATTATTTTGCAGAAGGTTTTTGGTTGGTCTATCTTTCGAAATTATTCATCCATAAAATTTATTTAAGAAGTGCTCAAAATTTCATGTCTAATTGTTTATATTTATTTGAAATGCCTGGTAAATTTTGCATGCTTTAATCTTGAATCCTTGAACTATATATAGAACCTCCTAGTGTGCTTTTCTCTCGTAAATTTCTCCCCTCTTAAAGTGATAGCTAGGGTTAGCAAGTAAAATTCTAGGGTTTCCCCCTTACTTCATGTTGGAAATTCAATTGCAAGCATGAATTTCTAATTAAGATAATTACTTGTGACTATTTGTATATGTTTTCCAGTTATCATTTACTTCATTCATTAGGTCATCAAGCAATTATACAAGTATAATGCACAAAAAAGGCAAGAGTCACCAGAAATTAGGCTAGAGTCCAACGCAAAACTCACATGGGAAAACCCGAGAATCCTTTCCTTATAGAATCTTTAGTCAACAGGAGAAATCAAATTCATAGATAAACTGACTAGTAATCCAAGTGCCAAGTCAGCCCTCCATCAAATCTCAACATGAAGTATGTCACAAGATAGTCCATATGTATGTTCATAAGATGTCATCAGCTTGTCTCCAATAGGATTGAAATTCGGTCTATAGCCCAACCTTAGTTCACAGGATTTATGTGCCTCTAGTAACTCTCATACCATAGGAGACTGGCCCCTCAAATAACTTGAATGCTACTTAAGTCTGGTCCCTCAAATAGCTCACATACCATAGGAGATTGGTCTCTCAAATAGCTCGCATACCACAAAAGTTTGGTCCCTCAAATAGCTCGCATACCACAAAAGTGCAGTGCCACAAAAGATTCACATAATTACAAAGATGTAGCCTCAAGAAAAAAACTTGCATTCCACAGAAGAAATATTGCCTCAGACATTCGAATTCTTCTTTTGTAGATGAGCACTGAATTGCTTGCCAAATGGTGAGTAATGTTGCCAATATGTAGTGGTTGCCTCATCCGAAAAGGTGCCTTTAAGAGCATAGTCGAGTTGGTCCTTGGAGGGCCTACTTGGAAAATTGGAGGGACAAATGACATTGTCAAAAATTTAAATTTACTTCTATTACAAGGGTCACGAAGAACATGCCCTTTTACATTTTCTTTTGACCAAAACAAATTTCTTTTGACTCTTAGCATGAATAACATGCTTGGCAAAATATAATAAATATGATAAACACATTAATGATAAATTTACATTATGAGTATCATGAAGATTGAACCTAGTTACAACTCTAACATTCCCTTCAACATATTCCAATGCAAGTACATAAATCTTGTAACATAATGCACAGATTCCAATATGTGGTACCCCACCTATAATAATGAGTCAAGTTTCGAAATATGTCATTAAATACATCATATGGATAATCCCTTCTAACAACTTTATAACATAAGCTAATTTTATACATTTGTTGAAGCTCACCATAGTGGTACAGGCGTACCCTCATTATGTCTGGCAATTCCTAAGACATAAAATATTTCTTAGTGCACTTGGTTAGAAATAGGAAAAGGTGATGAATATCTTATGGAAGGGGAAAGGGGAATCTCATGAAACAACCCTCAAAGCCATATTAATGATGTCTAAGGTCTATAAATTGGTCCAATTAGCTTTTAAAAGCTAGGAATCTTAATTTTTTTATGCAAAACTTTTGAGAGGGAACTTGGCGCCTTCTTTCTTTCCCCTTTTACTTTTTTGTTTCTTTTTTTCTATTTTCTTAAACCTTTTTCTTTAAATATGCTTTTTTGACATAGGACTTTAGGGAGTGGGCCTTCTTAATGAAGTAGTATAGCTTTTTCTTCATTATTTTGTATTTTTCTTTCTTTTTCTTTTATGCTATTCACTTTTAGCCTTTTTTTGGCTTTATTTGACTTAGCCTTGTCTTGATTTTTCCATTAATTTCTTCATTAGAGCTTGTTGGGTGACATTTGATAAGCTATACATAAGCAACTAAGAAACCAAATTTGTCGTAAAGCCTCTCGTGTCCCGAATCCTACGAATTTGACACGATTCGATGGGATTCGATGGACACGCGAATCCCGAAATTGTGTCCATCGTGTCCCCTAAAAAAATGTGCTGCACGATCAATAAAGCTCGATTTGGGCTCATTTGGCACTCATTCTTGAGTGTGTAGGATCATTATTTTACAGAGTGAGTGCCCCGAGTACGAGACATCTTCAAAGGCCTTCTTCACCACCATACAAGATATTCTTGTCAGCAGATGGGACAAGAATTGCACACCTTTGCATTGTTTTGCGCACTCATTGAACCCAAAATACTATAGCCATGAGTGGCTGAATGGTGGACCTTCCTGCAGATTCCCTCCTCACATGGATGGTGAAATTTCATAGGGGAGGAAGGATGCACTAAGGGGAAATTTTTAGGATAGAACATCCCTTGATGAAGTGGAGGATGTCTTTGCAAAGTTTTCCATTGGCATTGGGCGATTTTCAGGCTATGATGTGATTAGAGATAGGCGGGCTAAGAAGCCCTATTCTTGGTGGGAAAGTCGTGGGGTAACAAGCCCTCCTTTGTAACATTTAGCCATGAGGCTCCTCTCGTAGGTGACTTCATCCTCTTATTGCAAGAGGAATTGGAGCACATATGGGAATTTGTATAGTGTCAAGAAGAGCAGGCTTGAGCAGTCTAGGGAAGAGACAATGGTGTATGTGCACACCAACCTTTGTCTTATTTACAGGCAGAGGGATGAGTGGTTGAAGGGAAAGACAAAGACAAAGACGTGGGATGTCTTTCTTGATGATATGGGTTTGGACAATGGTGTTGAGTTGGCATTGGCCAACTTGGATCTTAATGACCCAGTGTTAGAGCCTGTCACTTTTGATGATGGTATTAGCGTGTCGCTGCAGAAATGATCTAATGTGTCTCTCCATTGCATTGGATGCCCGTTTCATTAAAACGTTGTGTTGAATAGTGGAAATGGTGCAGTGAATGTCATTGGTTCGTTGGATGGATGTATTAAGTAGAGCAATGAGTAATGTATAATGTGCGTTGAGTTATTTCTCTTGAATTCTCTTTTTTCCACTTGTAGAATCAACGAAGTCATGTATATATAAGTGTTTATTGATATTGGTATTAGCTTCAAGAAACAAAACACACCTTTTGTAAACATCCAACACCATAGTCCACTTTCAAATTCTTGCAATCTTATTCTATTGCGTTATAGTCGATCTTAACTTTGTTACACAGTTGCTATTGCATTATCCATGCGGTCTTCCTTTGCATCAGATAAAACATTGGCCTCTTCATTAGCCCAAAATGTAATAAGCAATCGCAAAATGTAGTTCAAAACCCTTGATTTGGACTTAGTGGACTTCTTGGGTAGCAAAATTTGTGGATATTGGGGACAACGCCACTGCCAAAAATGGTGACGCTACCTAGAAGCTTGCTTAGCTCCTCATCATTCCTTATTGCAAGTTGAATGTGTCGCGGAATTATTCGAGACTTCTTGTTATCAATATTCCGGGCCAACTCCAGCACCTCCGCAGCTAGGTACTCCATAACATCAGCCAAGTAAACCGGGGCACTTGCACTACTGCTTTTGCTTAACGACTGCGCCTAAGGAATCTGCGATTATGGTATAACTGTAGGTTCGGGCTAACCTCATTATTTCCTTCGGGGTGTTCATCCCCTTGCACTGGGGATTAAATCGCCGAATTGCTTCTCTGATCCTCGCACCAATGCAAGAGCCCTACAAGCATTCGGTCCACTTACGAAATTCACAATCATGCGTTTTGTTCAGCTGTGAAATTTCCGATCCGTGCCCCGAAAGATGAAAAGAAACAGTTAAGGAAAGTTCACGCATGCATCCGAAACACAAGTCAAGGACACAACGACCACAAATAAAAATCACTGTTGGGAAGAACCAAGATTCTTGTTCTGTTGGAGACCCTAGGATCGAATTTGTGGAACTTTTAAATTGCGTTGGCGGGATTGATGTCCTAGCATTTTGCTTCGGTTGAGGCAACTCAAAGTTTGGAAAGATAGTAATATGAATTGTTGATGGAGTCTAGGGAGAATTCATTGTGTACTCCAGTTATGATAAAAAAGCATTGAATTGATACATACAATTTGTGCGTTGATTGCATAGTGTTAAGCGCTTCGGATGTGGAGGGAAAGATGCACTTCTGCTCTTCGATGGCTTAGCACTGACTCGTTCCTGGACCAACATTGTTTCCCATTGGATTTTGCAGCATTGTCTTCAGGAATCTTCATCATCAGCTATAAAGCAACTTTGATTCTCAATCATATGCCTCTATTGCTGGTTCATATATGAGCTGAAATATATGGGTCTACGGTTGTGATCAGTTTTAAGTGTAATTTTGATAATGGATAAGGTAGCCAAAATTGGTGAAGTATTAGAGTTCTTAAAAACTCTGATACATTCCCTTGATCATGATACAATAAGAATCAACAAAGCTTCTCTTGTTGACATTTAAACCTGCTTACATAATGCATAGGAAAATATTGATTTTTTGCAACTAGAATCTCAGTTCCAGCGAGATGAGCTTCAACACATTTGTCATTCTAATTGTTTTCTGCTCAAAATAATTCTCTATTCAAGGTTAAAATAAACACCCATCAACAACCAGCAAATGATAAACTCACTATGGTTGGGGGAGATTCACATTCATTGCCTAATGCAACAACAAATTTGCATGCAAAAGAAGAAATTTAGTCTGCACTTCCCAAGCCAATCATCAGACCTTGGGAAGAGCTTGTCCATAACAGGCATAGAACAGGTCTTGGATATGAGAAGGACGTGTCCTTTCATATTTCAGATTACTCAAAGCCTATTTAGTTTCAGAGTGCTGGATTCCTTCATGACAGTTCACATTCAGCTTTTCCAGATTCTACTCCTCTTCCACAGGAACAACAACAGATTGTGAAATGCCAACACTGTGACCGAGTTGGCCATATGAAAGATCACTGTTTTGATCTTCACCCATGTAAGCATTGTCATAAAACCAATCATTCTTCAAACAAATGCTTCAAAAGCAAGCCTTCTGCAAGAACAAAGATTCATCTTGGATGGATAGCTTCTTGGCAATGGGCATCAACAACCAAGAAGATTTTTCAGTCATATGTCCGAACTTGTTCTAGAGTATTGAACAATCTTGCAGTTGAGTTTTCTCCATCATCTCACCTTGTATTTGACAGGGGGGGAAATGATGGTCATCTACAAACTTCAAAGCCACATCAAGTGAGCCTGAGCCACAACCTGCCATACCAGATTCAGAGTTGTAGCCAGAGACAAAGATGCCCCTGATCATGCGTTCAATTGGTGATGCCTCTTCAAAGAATTAGGGACACTTCCTCTAACAGAAGACTTTAGCTTCTTGCCAGTTTTGGAATAGTTTGAGGAATTGCATTAAGTATTCAAGAGTTGTTGCTCATCCTTAAACCACCACAGGTTGAGACCTCCCTTTTCAGGTTGAGGTTCTCCCTTTTATGCGGGGTGAGACCTCCCTTTCATGGTTGAAGGTTTCCCTCTTCAAAACATCAGGAGCACTTCCTCTAGCAGAAGACCTGAACTTCATGCTAGACTTGGAAGAGTTCTGGGAACTGCACTAAGCGTTCCAGTGTTGGTGGTCATCCTTAAACCACCTCCCTTATACCAACATTTGAGAGAGCACATTTAGCCTAGTGCTGCCATGCATTTGTGCACATTTTGTATTACAGTTCTCTTCTTGGACTCATACATACCCCTTTGGATTAAGGGGGGGAATGTTGGACACCTAATCCTCTAAGGGTTGGTGTGGAAGCTGAATAGTCTAAGGAAGTCCAAGAGACCTTAGAATATGAAACCAAAGGTCATGTGAATGTACTATAAATGTATATCATTGTCAATAATAAACACACACTCATTTTTATCATTTACACTTCGTGTTTGCCATGTATGTGTCTTAACATACATGTCCCAACAATATTTTGCATTTTATGGTACATTTCTTGTTGAGAGTGGCCAAATTATGATTTTTCTTTTTCTTTTAGCTGCATCAACCTCCGGGGCATCATTCCAAGCCTTACCCAAAGTGTGGACAAGGGGAGGGGGTAGCTAACTCCTTATGGACCCAATGGACAAATGTGGACCCGGATGGGAAAAGTGATGAATGGAGTTGAAATGAGTGGAGGGGAGTGATTTATATGGTATCAGGAAGCGGGACCACACAACCAAAATCGGAGTTTCCCATGTAGTGCCATCCCTAAAGCTAGTAGCTAGTAAAGGGGATGCCACGTGACTAGGATACAAGGTTAACCATCAAATCAGGCATAGGAGACAAGAGTACAGATCAAGCCCACTCTTTTTGCTGAACCCCCCGACTAATCCATGTCCAAAAATATCCATGATAAGTAAACCAAAATACCCAACTACACAATGAAAAGTTATACCTTCGGGGTCGAGAGGCGCACCTTCAAACATATGATCGTAACAGATGGGCGAGGGACCACATGGCTAGCTCAGGTGGTGAAGAGAGATATCTGGTGGCTGCAAGGGGCTGCCAGCTAAAGACCATATAGGGGAAAAATTTCTCCTATGGGGGTCACCCATAGGTGGTGGGTAATAGGGACCATTGCTTCCTAAGGTGGGAGGACTGATCTAGGTGGATATTGGTCGCTACCCGCCTATTCCACTTGGACCCCCAACACTGTTTCTTTTCAGTTTCCTTAATTCTAGAATAACTTTCTATTTTTGGCAGTTTTTTGGGTCCTAAACTTCTGGAGCCGTTTTGAGGCCTTAAACGGAGATCATATGGCCAAATTACGACCTCAGGAAGTTGGCATTCCAACTAACCCCAACAGGGCTCACAAAATTTTGGCGCTTCATCTAGTAGGGTTAGGTTTTTGGATGTTTAGGGTTTTCCATTGTTTCACAATAATAAAAAGGCCTCTGAGCCTCGTTGTAACACAATTCAGAAGGAATGTAGTCGTCACATTTCTTCTCATAGATAAGCTACCATCGCCCGAGCTAGTTTGTTTCCATTTTGCATGTAAACAATTTGGTATTTATTATTAATGAATTGAAGTTCAGTTTTCTCTGTAGCTCTATATTTCTATTATAAATCTGTATTTCATTTCGTTCCTGCATAAATCTGGATCACCATCTGTACCATGCAGAGGTTGAGTTATGTTTTTCTTTTATTGTATCTAGAATTGTGTTCAGGTTACAGTTTGATTTTACAGACTGAGCATAGGTGCTATTTTTTAACATCTGTTCTTATTTAGAATAGGCACCGAGCTAGTTTGTTTCCGTTATGCATGTAAACAGTTTGGGTATTTATTATTAATGAATTGAAGTTCAGTTTTCGCTGTAGCTCTATATTTCTATTTTAAATCTGTATTTCATTTTGTTCCCGCATAAATTTGGATCACCATATGTACCATGCAGAGGTTGAGTTATGTTTTGCTTTTATTGTATTTAGAATTGTTTTCAAGTTACAGTTTGATTTTACAGACTGAGCATAGGTGCTATTTTTAGCATCTGTTCTTATTTAGAATAGGCACCTTGCATAGAAGGGTTTCAAAAATATCTAGGGCACAGTCTCCAAGGCAGAATGCACTTGAATCACTGGATACAGGAAAGATGTACTGTCCAAGGCAGCTTAGGGTTTGTCCTTTCTTAGCCTAGGTGCACTACTAGTGTGTTCTTTTTTTTGTAACCTAACCTTTCTTCTATAAAAAAGGGGAAGGGTGGAGTGAGGTTTTCATTCCAGGTTGAGCTATTGCTATGTAGTTCTTTCTCTTTTCAGTTAGTAAAGGAAATATATGTGATTTTGAGTGCTGCAGATTTCTTCTAGCTTCTACTCTTCCTATTTCAGTTAGCTATATGTTTGTAGATATAGCATGTAAACCAGCATTTTTGATAGGTTTCAAGTTTTGAAGTTACCTAGGGTTTTAGTTTTGCAGGTCTGTTTACAATGTATTGAAATTTTAACAAGTCTTCCCCTTCCCATGGGCTGAAACAATAGATAGTTGAATATTTGCAACGAGCAATTCTGGGATTTAATTGACATCATTCGTTGTTATCATTTGAGGTGGATAAATTGGCGAACTAAGTTACAACTTGTTATATATATTGTGTTCTTGCAACTGTTAGATAGGCAATGATTACAGGTTTTGAGTTGCCGTAGCAAGTAAGTAGGAATCTTTTAACTATTTTTCTACAGCTGTGATTGAGGTCTTTACTATAAAGTTGTAACTGATATTTTTCCCAGAGATATATATTCTCCTCACCCTCCCATGTATTAAGCATCCAGACCCTAGAGTGAGGAAGGTGGTACCTTGCAAGTGCCCTGCTGATTCCCCCACCCTTTTTGAGGATTTTACAGATGGAGGATGATATTAACTGCCAACCACAATAGTAGCTGGTAACCCCTTATAACTCAGTGAGTATAGATCCCATGACCTCCCTGATATGAAGTGTGAATTTCAGACAGATGCTCTGAAGTTGTCCTGATTGAATAATGTTGTTCATGATGGCATATAGACACACTCCATAGCACAACAACTTAGCCGTATTCCACACCCACCACCTCTCACATCCCCCCTTCCCCCCCCCCCAATCAAAAAACAAGAAAAGAAAGAATATTTATTAGTTTTGATATACATGGATTTAAAATGCTGAATAAAAATGATCCCTGATGTTTTATGTGCTTATTCTATTTGATTTTGGGTCTGTTTAGCTTTTAGTCTGAGTATCCTTAATGTAATATAACTCTGAGTTTGACATATAAATGCTGTCAAGTGAGCTTTAGCCTTGTGCTTTTCTTTTCTATTTAAAACTAGTGTTCATGTAGAAAACAGTTTGTAAGTTGTTTCTGTCATGTGAATGCTATTGCAGTTTGGAACTAGCAACAGGTTTAGCTTTCAGATTTGTAATTGGACGAGACAAGGATGAACACAAAATGGCAGAAATTGAGAAAGAGGTGGACAAATACAGAGATATTTTGCGCATAGATATCGAAGAGGATTACAATAAATTGCCATACAAAACGTGAGCATTCTTGCTCTCTTGGAAAATTTTATGAGTTTTATTTTTGTGTTCTTATAATATTTGTTTTGATTTTAGAAACCATCACTAGTTCCTCTCATTTTCGTAGGTTGGCTTTTTTTAAAGCTGCATTTCTACTCTTTGATGCCGATTTTTATGTTAAAGCTGATGATGACATTTATTTGCGACCAGGTAAAATTAAATCCTGAAATCTTAACCCATTTGTTTTCATAATACTCAGAATTTGGGCTGATTAAAGAATTAAGTGCACTTGAATATTGGTTGATATATCTATGCTCATGTCTTATGTCGATTTTTAATAATCAGACCGACTTGCAACACTACTTGCAAAGGAGCGCTCTTCTCCTCGAACATACATAGGATGCATGAAAAAGGGTCCGGTTTTCAGAGATCCTAAATTAAAATGGTGAAGACAACCATCTTGCTTCCAATATAATAAGATAATATAGTAACTTCTCTAAAGTGCTTCTAATATTAAGTTCTGACCTGTTTACCATGTCAGTTGACTTTTTTTCTTGCAATATTTTTCTTCAGAATTCTGTTTATTTGTTTCAGGATTGTCATGGATGGTTCTCAAAAGGTAAGTTTCTGTCTTTAACTGCAGGTATGAACCTTTGGGAGATTTGCTTGGGAGTGAATACTTCATTCATGCCTATGGGCCTATATACGCTCTTTCTGCAGAAATTGTGGCAGGTTTATCAGGGCTAAGAAATGACAGGCAAGATTTTTTTCTTTTCTTTTTGTTGGATGACCCACGGGGGATTTGAACCTTGAATTTCATGAGAGGCAAGAATTTTGATTGTTTAGAAATTAGTATTTTTTTCTGTTCGACTGCAGTGATTGTTGGGTGCATTAGCATGAACTTTTGCAGTTTCTGTACTTTCACGTATTGACTTGCAAAGCATCATCAACAACATAACAAATTAACGGTTTATATTTTCAAATTCTTTACTTCAGACTCCAAAGCTTGCTTTGTTGTCATAAATACCAACTATCGCTGTCTCCACAACAGTTGAATAATCAGAAACTGAATCTGAAACTTAGGGCTTTGTATGAATTTTTCTGGAATTCAACAATGAGCCACTTTAAATGATCTCTGCAAGTAACCGACACTGGAAGATAAATGTCCATTACTAGTGTTTGAATGTGGAATTAAACGCTTTTTACCAGTCTCCTTTAGCCTTGTAAAGGCACCAACTATGAATGCACTTGAGCTTCAACTGTATAGTCGATATTATAACCTTGCTCTTCCTTGATCATTTTCGGTAATATAGTGTTTTTGGAAAGAATGTTTCAAGGAGTCTTCTTATTTTCAACGACATGCTTTGTCTTACCTATATTCTGTTAAAACTTACTGCATGTCTCTTTCAGATTTTTTTTATAAAGATAAAAGGAACACGATGAATGGAGAAATGGCATGCACAAAAGTCACTTTATTAAAAGGTAGAAATGTACTCCCCGTTGAAAACTGAGACAAAGAAGAGTAAACAACAAATGAATAGGACAAGGATTATACCAAGCACAATTTTTATTCAATTGCAAGATGTTTGGCAATGATCATATATAATTGCAGATAGTTGTGCAGCAGGTCACTACTGCATTTTCTGCTTACAATCTAACATATTCTTTCTTTTCTTGCATTTTTTCATCTTTCATTAGTATCCTCTTTCTAGCAGAGTCTGAGCTTTTCATACATCATAATGCGTGGATAGGTAAATTTTCACAATAACAAAACATGCGTTAAATATTTAATAGTTCCAAATGTTCACTGGCATGAAGTGCAATGGGTACCTCAGAATCAGATCTGATGACTATTAGAATTGTAAGGAAATAGAACTGGCTAAATATCATGAGGCTGTAATAATTAGTACAAAAACTTTCGTTTTGTTTGTTTGTAAACAATGTGCCTCTTTTTTATTATTGAGATAGTTTTGTGGCATGAATTAGGGCTTCTAAGACATAGTATTTGTTAATTCTGAACCCAGTAACCTGGCTAATTTATTTCCTAGCAGATTATCTCAAATATTCTGAATAAAAGCATGACTGGGATCTAAACAAAAATATTCAGTGGAAACAAATAACACAACCAATCTCAATCACATTAGCACACAAATTTCTGCCCAATCAAACATCTTCGTTAATAACTTAGAACCTACTCGGGCCCCCTTATTGGGAAAATGGTCCACTGAGGAAATTGCATATACAACAAGGAACCTGGATCTGATCTAGCTAGTCAAGCCCTAGATCTACTGTTGCGACCACAACAACTACGACAGCTTCGACCACGACAACTATGACAACTTCGACCACGGCAACTACGACAACTTCAACCACGGCAACTACGGCAACTTCTCTGCTCCTAGCTCGAACCTATGGGAGACTATTTAATCCAAGAACAATTCCACAAATTTATCTTCCTTGCTTTTCTAGGTTGCGGCTTCTTTTCTACCTCTTGTCTTGTCTCCACCAAAAAAATTGAGCTTGAATGGATGAATTTAGGTTTATATTTATAGTGATTTCATTTATAACTGAAGGGACGCTTGTATTTGAAGTGAGGCCGACTTGTATGACTAACTTTAGGTCGGCTCACTGCTAGGAATAATTTCCTTAACTTAAAAATTCAATATCTCACAAACTATTGGGAGTTTCAGGGAAAATAAAGGCTCGTTAGAAAGAGGAAAAAAATCCTCTTTAAGATGGTCTAGGATCCATTTTGAAAGGATTCCTCCAAGGCGTCCAAAATAATTTTTATTTGTGACTGTCCTTAAATTTTATACATAAAAAGTTTGGGACAGCATGAAAAATGTTTGGGACAGCGTGGCTTCTTCATTGTTATCAATGTCATCATAGGATCATAGAGTCATTATGTAGGAGTGCAACGTCCATGTAGCATGACATATCAACAATGTCATCATATACTATTGCAGTGATAGTGCAACATAATTAGGAGAACTCCAAAATAGTCTTTCAACCATCAAATGATCTACAACCATGTTATCAAGACCTCATCAAGTGGCATCATCAATTGTGATCATTCATCAAGAGTATGACATCATCAAATGTAGTCCTCCATATGTCATCAAGGGCTTCTAAATACTTGGCACTTGGCACTTTTTAAGACTTCTTTATTTGTAACTTGACATATTAATTGATGACATTCTTATCAAACAAGAGTCATGACATCGTCATCTGGAATCAGACATCTATTGTCTTCAACCTTATCATCTCATTCTAGGGTTTCATGATATTCATTAGGCATCTCAAGAATATTTGCCATCCCGGCCAATGCCATATTGACATCAATGACAACATTGATTAACAATCTCCCCCTTTGTCATTGATGGCAATATTTTTTCCCTTCCAAGATTCTCTCCCCCTTTGACATCAATGGCAAACGAGGTGCCCAAGTACTCCCCCTGTCAAGTTGCTTCTTTTCTTCATCAATAGTAGTTCTTCATAGGTATGGTACTCCCTTTGTCATGGTGCTCTTCCTTCTGGGAATGTGGTCCATGATAGATGTGTTTACATTTCTTCATGTGATGAGCGAACTCCCCTTGCTTGCATAAACTCCTCTAGCTTCTTTAGACAAGAAAAATTTCTGGCTTGTGATCAAGTGGAAGAAACCTTCAACAATAGTCCATCGGATGAGTAAGAAATCATGTTCTTCAATGGAGTTTCTCCCAAGAGATGATCTATCCAAAGATAATTTTGTCCATGTGAGACTCATCAAGAATTTCATAGGGCCCATTCACGGATAACTTTTGCAAGAATGCTCAAGAATCACAAAATCCCCCTAACTGTATGCATGGTCTCCTTTTTGGCAGAGTCTCACCATCAAATACTTGGAATATCAAGGACGACTTCATCAAATTAACAACATGTATTGTTGGTTGGAGTGATCAAGAGACTTCTGGATCCAATTTGTTTCCTTCTCCATACTTGTGCAACTTCCTTATCTAGCTTGGTTGACATAGTTTTAACTTGTTGAGGGACCCAAGTCAAGTTAAAGTCATGTGCCATATGTGCAATGTTATGGCTATTGAAGCACTCCATCTTGTTCATGAATAATAAATCATGACTTCTTCTTGCAAAATTGCTTCTAGGCTATTGACGAGGACCATTATATTTGTCTTTGTGATATGCCCTACAATCTTTCGCCATGTGCCCAAAGTTTGTACAAGAATAACAATAACCAAGAAATAAACTTTGATACTTGGGAGATGAAAATTTCCTTGATGTACTTTTGAAGTCTTTTTGCCTTTGGGTTCTTTGATGATATTCATTACCTTTTGTATTCTTGACACCATTTGCAAGCCTCCTTGGAATATGATTTTTTCCATTGTTATCTTTACCCTTCTCCTTGACTTTGCTAGAACTGGGAGCATCAACGTTTCTTCCAAGCTTCCTTACATCCTTGATGTTTGAAGCATTATCATTCTTGATTTTGGATTCACCTGCATAGCCAAGACCTGATTTATCTAGGGGAAACCTTTGATGACTTAGGATGTCATCTAGGGTTTGAGAGCTTTTCAAGTTCTTATATAACAAGCCAACTTCCTTTTTAAGGAGGACAATTTCTTCCTTCATTTTCTTGCATTCTTCATCCTTCTTTGATAGAATGATCTCCATTTCTTCCTTCATCTTGGTTGCTTCACATGATTGGGCCTTAAGAGACGTGATTTCTGATCTTAACTTGGTGATGTCATCATCTTTTTCTTCTAATTGACATATCATGGTATTGACATATCATGGTGTTTCTCTCCTTTTTTGCTTCATCAACTTGTCCTTCTATGAATGCCAAAGCTTCCATCACCTTTCTAGCTCTTTGTGCTTGTTTCCTTGCTTCTTCTAGTTGAGATCTAAGGGAGGGGACCTCTTTCTTGTATTGACCAATCTTTGCTTCAAGTTTTTTCAAGCTCTTGAGTCTTTGTTCAAGTTGGCTTGACAAAGTTTCTTCCATTTCCTTTGCCTTATCTAATTGATTTGTCATGGATATAACTTCTTCATGATGCTTTCTTTTGTTTTGATGAAATTCCTCCTTAAGTTTGGTGAGCTCTTCATCTCTTTCTTGTATTTGAAGCTTGAAAATGTCAACTTCCTTCCTAATTGTGTCTGAGCAATTGATTGTCTCTATTTGCCTTCTCAAGGAGCTTCTCCAAGTGTTCATTCACCCTATTAAGCCAATATTCTTTATCTTGATGAACCTCTAGGGCGATCCTATCTTCTAGGTCAAGATCCTCATTAAGCAGAATTTGTTCTTGTTCTTCTTGCAAAGCTTTCTTGAGGCTTGCTTGATGTCATGATCACCTTTCCTTTGCCAATTTGCTGTATTAACTAGCTTTTTCCTTTTCTAGTATCAACTCCTTTGCTTTGAGTTGACTATTTTCCTGTTCAAGGAATGATATAACATACTTTGCCCTTTCCAATAGTCTGTCTCATGTTTGTGGTCTGATCCTCAGTCTTTGGATCAATTAGTTCAAACTCATGTTCAACTGTGTCTTTATCCTTTGCTGCCAATTCTTGCTTTGTCGATGAAGAAGGCTTGGCCCCTTTCTCTTTGTGAGAAGAAAACACAAGTCTCTGCCCTTTCTTATACACTTTAGTCACCTCAGGTTTGGATAGCTAAGTCTTCTCTATTATTTTGCTAGATGACCCCACCTCTGTTTGTTGTTTTGGCACACTTGGAGGCTGAGATGCTACATTTTCCTCATGCCATTTCAAGGTTGCGTCCAAAAAGGCTTCCCAAGCCATACCTCTCTCTGCTAGCTGGTGAAGGACAATGGTTTTGATGAGATTGTGATGGAACAAGCTTGGGGAGTGCTCTTTGTCCTTTAATTGTATCTTTTCAGACATTTTGGAAATGCTCCTAAATAGATAATTACACATTTTGAGTGGCTTTTGAGATGTGAAATGCATCAGGAGGCGAATATGATAGGCATACAACCTAGAGAATCTACCTTCACAAGTGAAGAACCTCATGACAATTTTCATTAAAGGGGAATATTTCTCCAATAAATATCTGAAAGGCAAGAGGTGAGTATGTGTATCTCCGTATGGCGTCTTTAAGAAAGGCTTGTAGTTTTCAAGATCTAGGTTCATTCCTTTGAACCAATATTCGCCATTGTCCGGTAACCTAGTTGCTATTGAGATGGAGGCCATTGAGAAACTGAACTCAATACCAGCAATGATAGTAGTCTCTCCTTTCAGGTGTGTTGATACCGAATCTGTTAGTTGCTCATGAAATCCTGTCTCGCTCACCCTTTTGCAAAATTCCAATCAGTGGACATCTTCAAAGCATTGTTTGATGAAAGGATAGGAGTTGATTGTGTTGCAGTCTGATGGTTCATATCTGAGGATCTTCCCTCCTTTGTGTTCTCTTTCTTTCTGGAGAAGATTCTGCCTCCATGATGACACAAAGCCCTAGCAGCAGGAAGCGAAAATAAGATGAGGTGTGAATGGAAATGAAGTGATATGTTGATTTTGACAAAATGTTGGAAGGGGTCTTGGGAAAGGTGAAATGACTTTGAGAGCTGATGAAAATGAGTGGACAAATAGTGGAAAGATGCTTTGCTTGCAAGTGGAAACAAGAGGGTTTATGATGAAATTTGCAAAAAAAAAACTTCTAGGAATGAGCTAGGGTTTTCCTTTTTGAGTGTTTAAACTTTGTTTTGAGGTGGGTAAAATGGTCAAAATGGCTTATTAAACAGGTATGCAGGTGTAGGATATCATTTTACATGTTTTGGAAATAAAAAATAATGATGGCCATTTTTACCCTAACATCTCCCATGCAAAATTTGCTACAAACCCTAACTTGAAGAATTATTGACATGAAATGAAATTGGGAAAGCAAAAGATCGAGGATGGTGTTGTACTTACTTGTTCCTTAGCTTAGAAGTCAGTCAAACCAAGCTTGCAAGTGAAAAATTGAAGTTTGGGAGAGTTTTGATGAATTTCGGGGCACAGTTTTCCTACGCGCAGCGTCTTCAAATTTTTGCTAATTTTTTTGGCGAGAGAGCTTGATGGTAAAGAGTAAATAGGATATGAATAAAGGAGTTATGGGGCTTTTTGAGTTTATATAGGGAAAATTTCCTCACTTTTTCAAAAAGAAATGGGACCCACCCTCCTTTAGAAACTGATTTTCACTTTATGAAGACAGATTTTACCTTTACCATTGCAAACCGGAGATGTCCTTTTGCTTTCCCGAGTCCTGGAGCTTCTTTTTTCTGGAACCTTTGATATCATGAGAGTATGAGGAGTGTGTGGAAAGTCAAGATCAATTCTTCAAAAGTTGCTTTGTCATGTTTGACTCACTGCTTGTTTTATTCATGGAAATGATGGACCTTGGAAACCCTAGTGACCTAATGGATGACCTGAGACCTAATGGAATAATGATGATGACTGACCCATTTTCATTGTGACACCTTCATAAAGTGTGATAGGCGACTGGTATGAGTGAATTTTCAAACAATGACTTCATCTTTAGACTGACCATACAATGACCAAATTTGCTGTGTAAACCTAGTAACGGAAAAATTTGATTTTGAAAGCTTGGAAAAACATAGTAAAAGCATTTTTGATCTAGGTGACAGGCTAACAAGACTGACGCTAACAACTTCGATGCTTTCCTAGCTTCAACGACACCCTTGCTAAATGTTGAACAACTCAACTCATAAACAATGTCATCTCCAATCCCTTCGACTTGTTCTTATAATCTTTTGTTGGAGTCTCAATGGCCACGAATACATCTGATTCGATAGCTAAGATCAATTTGACTTCATCAATAGAAGCCTCTAGAGAAAAATCAAACTTTCTTAATTAAATCCCTTTAATTAAGCACTTTTTTTAGTTAGACTAAGGAAATATTTTAATTATGGCTAATTAATTTAATCGTCTCCAAGTCATTTATCGCGAAACCTTTTTTGGGTTTTGGAGATCTTGTGTTCCTTAGCGTCTTAAACACAATTCGAGACTAGAACACCTGTCCGTTGCTACCAAACTAAAAAATAACAAGCACAAATGTGCCGGTTCTTATAGATTTGAATCAAGTAGTGGAAATAAGACTAAAAATATGAAGGTGAGGTGCATAATTTTGGATGGTGTGAGGGATCATATAATTCCTCAGATATCAGGGAAGGACACCAATAGATAGATGTGGGTAGCTTTGACTGGTCTTTATCAGAGTACAAATGAGAACAAAAAAATGGTATCGCAAGAGAAGTTAAACAACATTAAAATGGGTGGATTTGAGACTGTGACTTCTTATCTCATGAGGGTCCAACATGCTTTTGATGAGCTTGCAGTTGTGGGGGAAACTATGCATGATTCAGAGTTGGTCAAAGTTGCTTTGAAGGGCTGCGTGAAGCAGTGGTCCAATTTTGTGGACGAGATTCTTTCTTATCAACAACTTCCAAATTGGAGCTAGCGATGGGATGATTGCACCCAGAAGGAGATCTAGGAAAATTCATTGACCAGAGGACAACAAAGGGGTGGTGAGGAGAAGGACAAAGTTGCTCTTGTTGCATAAGTGAAAAAGCGAAGGCCAAGCAAAATTATGTGGAGAAGCATCTTCACAGAGCAAGAAGGAAAAGGACATGAGCAAAGTTAAATAGTGGAAAGATGCTTTGCTTGCTATAAGTTTGGGCATTTTTCCAGTTGGTGCCCTAACAAAAAGAAGGGCAAGGGCAAGATTGCTACAACAACTGCACTATAGATGGAGGACGTGTCAAAAAAGTTCAAGTAAAACTTCGCCTTAGTATCTTTCCTTTCTGGAACTGTCATGAGAGATGTCTGGTTCGTGGATAGTGGAGCATCATGTCACATGATGGGATCATGAGACTTCTTCCCCAGCATGACCAGGGGGTCCAAAGATGTAAGTGTAGAGCTTGATGACAAGGCCAAGTATGTGGTTGAGGGCACTGTGAGTATTGAGGTCCAAATGGACTCAGGAGGTATCATGGAGGTGAATGAGGTGCTATATGTACTGTGTTTGGAGAAGAATCTCGTTTTAGTTTCGACCATGGAAGATAGAGGACTAGAGGTAAGCTTTACAGGAGGTAAAGTGGCTTTTGGGCCAAAAGGCGACCGATTTCAACAAGAAGCGGGTGATTGGTAGGAGGGATAGAGATCTCTATCTGTTGCGAGGGTAGTTAGTGAAGGCTCTCATCCATGAGAGTGATAGCCTAAGCGAGATTTAGCGTAGGAGGATCTGTCACTTACACTATAGAGCTCTTCCTTTGGTGCAAAGGATGGTTACTGGCTTTCTAGAGATTCGGGTGGAGTGGGATGGAGTGTGTAAGGGGTGTGCGCTTGACAAGCAGTCCAAAAATGTGTATCATCATAGTGAGCCCTAGTCTAAGGGTGTGCTAGGCTTGGTGCATTTTGATATATGTGGTCCTATGTCTGTGATGTTGATCACAAGGTCCTTATATTTTGGCGAAGTTCGTTGCTGATTATTCCAGGAAGGCTTGGATCTACTTCCTGAAGACAAAGGAGGAGGTCTTCAATCGGTTTTAGGAGTTTAAGGCTCTTGTGGAGAACTACACAAGGAGGACGATTAAGGTGCGGAGATTAGAGAATGGGGGCGAGTATATCTTCAACAAGTTTTAGGATTTTTGTAGGGAGGTAAGAATTAAGGAGGAGCTCACATTCCCTTAAAACCCTCAATAGAAGGGAGTTGCCAAGAGGGAAAATAGGACAATCATGAAGGCAATGAGGGGAATGATCTATGATTAGGAGTTGCCTATTTTTTGTGTGCGGAGCCCTGCAATATAACTGTGAATGTGCAGAATAGGAGTCCTCACAGGGTGTTGGAGGACATGATTCTTGAGGAGCTGTTTACAGGAGTGAAACCAGATGTGAGTCACTTAGACATATTTGGTAGTTTAGTTTATGTTCATGTGCCTATATAGAAGAGGACTAAGTTGGAGCCCTTATCTGAGAGGGGCGTATTTTTTGGCTACAGTGAGGTCTCAAAAGGCCTACCGGGTCTACATTCCACGACAGAGTAAGGTGATCTTGAGTCCGCATGTTAGATTTGATGAGGACATGATCCTTAGGAGATCTCATGAGCAAGAGGCTCCTAAGGCTGAGCTGGGACTAACAACACTAGCAGGGACACAACCAATTGATTTAGAGGATGAGCTAGATATTCCTTTGAGTTGTACTAGGAGGAGGCTAAGATCGGCCGAACAAACATCGAGGGATGTTGAGGAGCATGTGCAGGATCCTAGTAGCACTTTTAGGCAAAATCACCAACCAGATATTCTAGTTATTTGGCATTGTCGAGCAACATCAACGAATCTGTTCCTTCTACTTTTTAGGAGGCTACAGGTGAGCAATTCTGAAGAGATGCCATGATAGAGGAATATAGCTTGATCATGAACAACGATGTTTGGGATATAGTGCCAAGACCGGAGGGGAAGTTTGTGGTCACTTCTTGATGGATCTACAAGATCACACATGTAATAGATGGCAGTTTCGAGAAGTATAAAGTGAGGTTCGTGGCAAGAGGGTTTTCCCAAAAGGATGGAGTGGATTATGGGGAGACATTCACACCCGTCTCCAAATATGCATCTATTAGAGCATTTATGTCCATTACTTTAGAGATGGGGTGGAGGATACATCAGTTGGATGCAAAATTTTCCTTCCTCAACGGAGTGATTGAGGAGGTGTATATTGAGCAGCCTTAGGGTTTTGAGGTACATGGGAGAGATTCCCATATATGCAGGTTGAAGAAGGGCCCTTATAGGTTGAAGTAGGCTCTGTGTGCATGTTATGATAGGATTTATGGATATCTTCTTGGTTTGAGTTTCACCAAGAGTGAGGCAGATCCCAACTTGTACTTTGTACTCGCTGAGGGTGAACCACTCATTTTGGTATTATATGTGGATGATGTCTTCTTGACAAAATTGGAGAAGCTCATAGGGATGTGAAAGGAGGATCTTGCTTCGGAAGTCGACATGAGGGACAATGGCTTGATGCACTACTTTTTGGGATTGGATTAGTGGCAACAATGATGAGAGATTTTCCTTGGGCAATGCAAGTATGCAGTGGAGATCTTGAGGAGATTTAGGATGGAGGATTGCAGGCCTTTGTCTACACCCATGATCATTAACTTGAAGAAGCTGAGCATTTCTAAAAGTGAACTAGTGGATCCCACACTGTATAGGCAACTGATAGGTTCCTTGATGTACGTGGTCAACACTAGGCCAAATATATGTTTTGTTGTGAACACACTCAACCTGTTCATGATAGAGCCAAGATTGAGATATCTTAGAGCTGGAAGAGTGGAGCTGCAAGGGTACACAAATTCTGAGTGTGTGGTGGACAGAAAGTCAACATCTGGATGTTTAAGCTTGGGATCAACCATGATCTCATGGATCAGCAGGAAGCAACAGTTAGTGGCACTCAGTTCAGTAGAGGTAGAGTACATGGCAACAAGTATGGTGAGTTGTGAGGTAGTATGGCTTTGCAAGATGCTTGCGGGATTATTTGATCTGTAGAAGGCGCTGTTGTATGTGTTTCCCGTAGGCAGTCCTTGGCTGCAAAAACAATGCCAGGAAACCAACTCAAACAGCCTTTAGGTTCAAGATGGCCATTGAACCAGAGGGGCCTCCCTCAATTGTTACGAGGTTTTGTTTAACGCTGTTCACCTGTCATTGAACAACAACCTTTGAAGCACAATGACCAGATATATGGTTTTAATTGGGGTGGTTAGCAATCAATGACAATCCCTATTCATGATTAAAGGCCTCTGTCACAGAATGACTTAGTTTTTTCAAGGATTATGATAGAAGAATGTAAGGAAATTCGTAATAATTGAGCAGTCAGCCTGGCTACTTAACAACTAGGGAAATTTGGATGCGTGTAGAAGATTTCTACAACCTAACAAAACATATTCAGGAAAAGACAGAAGGACAAACAATAATTAGTTCAAAGAAGAGCTAACCTAGACAAACAATCCAATATACTAATCTCTTTAAACGATTATTAATTTGCAGGGGATTTCAGAGAGATTGAAACTCAATCTATTCTTACCCAGATCTTCTATAATACATTGAATATGTATAGAAAACAAGTTATGGAAACACTAGAAAGACATACAAGAAACACAATTTCTGTCATAAACTTGTGCCGAAAGGCTTTCATTAGAAATCCTATAATAGAAGCTATTACAAAGTCAAGAACCTTGGCATCAAAAGCCAGTCCTTTTACAATGAAAATGAAACAATATATAGAAAAATAATCAAGCTTAACTGTTTCTAGTTTTCTGGATTAAAATCAATAATGTATCAAAATAAATAATATCTCTTGATTAGTTGTAGGAAATCTGGAACTGTTGCAAGTCTTCTGCCTTCAATTCTGGAAATCGTTTTACTGGCACTGATTTTCCTACTTAAAATTTGGATCTGATCCTTTGATCAGTGAAACTTTGCTTGTCAAATGGGTTATTTAGTCTTTGGCTGCTAAGGGACTGCCTGAAAATATTGGATATGTTCAACTGATCTCTCGAATGCTTTTGAAAACACTTCACCTCTGTTTATTGGTCTTCTTGGAATTTTGGGATTTTTTAATCATAAAGTATTTTGCCACCTGTCTTTTGATACTCCAGCACTGCCTTAAAACGCTCAATACAATCGAATACTTCAACCTCTTCTCTAATGAAGTCAGAATCAGTTTAAAATCTGATGTTAAACAAAGTCATGTAATTGCACTCTTCACAAGGTAAGCATGTAACATGAACCTCTCATATTGCCCAACAATGCTGAAAAAAATCAATTGTCTTACATATGACTCTGTTCCCATCATCTTGACTATGATTCTAAAATTGACCTCAAAAGAAGACATGACCTTGTCTTATATGATTCAGCATAAGTGACTTTTCCGTCAAAGTATTCTTTCATTTAAAATTGGAAGATTTAAACAGTTCAAAAGCCTCCAGAGCGAAAAATATTGTGATCTTCATTTTCTGAGACGATTGTTTGGAGACCAAGTAAACACTTCCACATACTTAAACCTGCATCTCACAAATTCAGTAGGATTCTATTGGAAGATGAAATAGAATTTTAAACTATAGTTCAAGAATATGTCCACTGAACAAAATTCTCCATCTTATCGGTGCATGTTTCAGATTATGATGGGATTGTCAATTGCCTAAGCAGCTTACGAGTTTTCTGTTGCAGTGATGGTACCCTGCAGGCAGAAACAACAACCAAAGACCTCTAAACCAGCTGCCCATAGGCACCTTTCATGTGCGGGAACCTAAGAATCACTTCCAGTAGATCCACACACTTCTCAGAGCAAGTATGAGAATCCAAGTGTAGCAATGGAAACAATTGATCAATGGCTTTGCGTTTATACAATATCTGTATACCATCCTCTAACATGTTTTCCTCTAACAATAATTTCTTCAAAGCTTTTAACCCAGCTCAAACAACTTTTGGGTTTTGGTTCTTCAGGATCTCCATAATATCAGGAACAACTCCAGCCTCAACAATGCAATCCTTTAAACTACATTTCCGTTTGTGAAGTTTGCAGTTTAGAGAAGTTTTCCTGGAAAGCTTGAAACCCTATTTGTGAGGTTCTCTGTTTAGCTTTGTGATGCTCCTAGAAATGTTTTCCAAGATCCTGCATGCCCAAATTTTTGCTGGTACAGTTCCAGTCTTTAACACTTGTCTAAGAGATAAAACCAATTCTAATTCAATCAAGGACCGCTGTGATTGGACATCACTCGAATCAGTAAACCTCACTAAAGTCCCCAGAGCATTCACTTAGCCTTCAAGATTTTTCCCAGAAACCATCTTTACCAACGCCGGAAGCTCATTTTCAGTAGTCATAAGCCTGTTCAGATTATCATCAGAAAATGGAATCCTTGAAAGAATTCCTGCTGCAAAAGCTTGAACACTGCCCTCAGCTAAACCATTTTTTATTACTTGTAGAATTGCTTGCAAACAGTCACGATCATTACAAAAGATATCACAGTTACATCCTTTTGGCACAAGTTGAATACCAATTCTATTGTATGATCCCGCAATGGTGGCGTTCCAAGTTTGATATAACCCAAAAATGTTTGAATGCCATGATCATTGTCTTTGTGTTGAAATTTGGTACCGGAGGACAGGTGGTTCCCTTAGGCTTTGATCTTTGGCCTAGGGAAAAGTGTCCAAAAGATTTTAATTTTTCTCCTAAAGTGACTTTATAATTTTTATAAAGTTAAAATCTAATTTAAAAGTGACTTTAAGTGATAAAGTTACTAAGTCTAATTTTAAAGTGACTTTTATAAAGTCAATGAAAAATTAGAAAGGAAAAGTGACTTTGGAAATAAATGACTAAGTGGGTCTTTATTAAAGTTGGGTGAATTAAAAAATAGAAAGTGAGATTTAAATGTGCATTTAATCTCAGCCATTGATCTAAATCTATTTCAGCCATTGGATTTAGAGATCACCCAAAAGTCACTTGGATCACCCAAAAGTCACTTGGAGTTATATTAAAGGAGGAAAAAAGGAGGAAAATATCATTCATTCTTTCATGAGCAGATTGGGAGAAGGAGAGCAAGAGAGCAAGGGAGATTTCTGGACAAGGAGAAAGAGGCAGCAGTTTGGCACACATACCAGGCAGCTCTTCAGCAAAATCAGAATAGCAGAAAGACAAGCAGAACAACAACAAGAACAAGCAGAAAAAAGCTGATCTTTTGCTGAAAATTGAGAAGTTTCCAGGTGGTCTGTTGGGCTGAAAACGGATAAGTTTGCTTGCTGAAAAAAAATTATTTTGCTGTAATTTTTGCTGAAATTTTCTTGCTGTAAAAATGTTTGTTTGTTTGTT